>JAJOOD010000270.1:0-146706 GCA_029582525.1 Solanum tacnaense | reverse complement strand
CTTTAATTGCTTTCGTATTTGTTGGTAAAATAATGGTGTGTTGATTGTGCAGGTGGAAGTGTGGAGAGTGAATGAAAAGTGCAGATTAGCGAGCAACAGGTCCAATCAGCAAGTCGCTGAATAGTTCACCGCAGCACAAATCTGTGAAAACTATAAATACTAGTTAGAGTTTTAGTTTTAGTGTGGAAGAATTATTATCATTTTCACTTAGAGTCGAACAATTATTATAATTTCATATAGAATAGTACTTTTTGATATTTTTGCTCTATGTTTGAGAGGGTTTTGAAAACTTGAAGAAGAAAAGGGTTTCATCTTCAAGAAATTGGACTTGGGTCTCTTGGATTCTTCATTCTTGCCTTGTAACAACACTTAAATCTTCATGGCCATTTTAATGAAAGCTAATTTAGGTATAAATTTCTATCTGTTGATGTGTGGCTAGAAACCCCAATTCTTGGGGTGTGATTTAGCGAATATGGGTTAAGATAATAGTTGGGTCTTGCTTGCTGACAGTCTATTCGTAGTTTAAATGTGATTTCATTTAGTGGTTGTGGCTTAATTTAATGAATTTGTAGTTGCAAATACAAGTTTATTTATGTGTTTTCGGCTTGCTCAAGAGAGAGGTCATAAAACTAAGACCACTAGATTGATGGCCAGTGTGAGTGGGTCGACATAAGGTTCAACTCGAGAGAGTGAACCCTAGTCCCATGTCCACACACTCAGCTCGAGAGAGTGAGTGGGTTAAGGCGTAGGCTGGTCTTCATGCGGCAAGTTGGTGTCCGATAGGAATACATTTGAAATGGGGTAAGTTGCTCGAGAGAGAGCTTATCCCCCTTAAAGTCTAGCCTAGTCCCTACTATTCTATGAATCTTCTATCGAAAGCATGTACCCAATAATCTACCTTAACATGTATTCCCATCACATCTCAAGGATGCCCTCTCATTTATTTAGAAATGCTTGTTTATTTTGTTGTTTTTACTTACTACTGACAACCCCCCCACCCCCCATTGTTAATTGACAATCTTGTGTCCCCCCTTTAATTTACAATGCTTTTACTCGTTAATGTTTTTAGCTATGACTAGTTAGAACTAAATTTTATATTTCTATAAATTCTCAAAACCACTCTCTTGGGACGATCCCAACCCTTAGTTGGGTTACTAAACTATTGTACGATCGTAGGCACTTGCATCAGAAGTTGTGTCTTGATTACACAAACATCACCTAGCTTCAAATTCCTTCTGCTTCCACCTCCTAGAGAGATAATATTTGAATGAGATTTTGGGTTTTCTTTTGGGAATTGAGAGAATGACTTAATTGAGTGAGTTTAGGGGTCTAAAATCCTTATATACGTGGTCTAGTTTTAGGAAAAACGACACTACATTGATTTAATTAAAATCGGAAAAGACCCATATACCCCTAAAATAACTGCTCAAACCACAGAACCCCGATCAACGGACCATTGATGGACCTACGGTTCGTCCTGCACATCCGTGGGTCGGTGGTCAGAGACCTCCTCGACATACGGCCCTTTGACTGACCTACGGTCTGTCCTGGTGGTCCGTCACTAAGTTGAGAGATTTTACCAATTTTGGGCCTAAACCACAGACCTCCAACCACGGGCCATGGTCTAATATACGGTCCGTATGTTAGGTCATGGTCCTGGTTTTCCCAAATTTCCTGAGGTGCCTAACCACGGACCCTACCTACGGTCCGTGGTCCCAACCATGGTCTGTGGGTGGCCACCGTCGGTTGGAACCTGGAACTTTTCTAAACCTCCAACTTTACCTCATTTGAATTCGGGGTGTTACATTATCTCCCCCTTGGAATCATTCGTCCTCGAATGAGATTTTAGGCACATTTCTAGACTAAAAGGCTCAAGATCCCATCATGCATGCAACTCATCTAAATGCACAAAACCGAGGAGGAAACATCAACACCAAGCTCAACATACTCAAAATAGAATAAGGGAGTAGGAACTGCTTCTAACAACCCAATATGTATGAAATTTCAGATTTCTTACATTTAAGGAGGAACTACGTTCTCCAAACTCAAAAGAAATGCTCAACACAATGTCATGGAGCCCAAATGAAATATATACACAAAGCACATATTCTAGGGGGGAATCTCCACTTAACTAAGGCATGCTCAATAATTCATTTCATGAAGTCTATAAGCAATTCATACCCAATACTCAACAACATGAGGAAAAATCAACATAACAATTATTTATTTCAAAACTTAAGCTTTTTCCTGCACATGCAAATTTAAGGAAATCATGGCAACACATAAAATACACATCACTTCAAACAAAAGCAAATCAAGAGGAACTCATTACCGCAAGTTAGAATAGGAGGAAAAATATGAGGATACCGGGACATCATATCGGCTTCGGCCTCCCAAGTAGCATCCTCAACTAGATGGTTTCTCCATAACACTTTCACGGTGGCAACCTCTTTATTCCCAATCTCTTAACTTGTCGGTCTAAGATCGCAACCAGAACTTCTTCATAAAAAAAGTTCTCTTTCACTTCCAACCCTTCTAGGGGAATTATGGATGTCGAATCTCCAATGCACTTTTTTAACATGGAGACATGGAACACCGGATGCACCGACGCCAACTCATTTGGAAAATCTAACTCATATGCAATCTTTCCAATACGATTCAAAATTTTGTAGGGGCCTACAAAATGAGGAATAAGTTTCCCTTTCTTACCAAACCTCCTCACGCCCTTCGTGGGTGAGATTCTCAAGTAAACCCAATCAAGCACATCGAATTCAAGTTCTCTCCTTCTAACATCCGCATAAGATTGTTTCCACTTTCAGCCATTCTCAACCTCTCTCTTATGAGTCAAACTTTCTCAATAGCCTCATGAACTAACTAGGGTCCTATCAAAGCAACCTCACCCACTTCAAACCACCCGATAGGAGATCTAAACCTCCTACCATAAAGTGCCTCATATGGGGCAATACAAATACTCAAATGTAGCTATTATTATAGGCAAACTCTATCAAGGGAAAATGGTAATCCCAATTTCCCTTGAAATCTATCACGCAAGCTCTCATCATGTCTTCCAATGTTTGGATTGTTCATTCCGCTTGCCCATCGATTTGGGGGTGAAAATTTGTGCTAAGATTAACTTTCGTGCCGAGAAAGTTTTGGAAGGACTTCCAAAACTGCGAAGTACACTGAGTACCTCTATCGACGATACTGGACAAGGGCACTCCGTGCAACCTTACCATCTATCTCAAATAACACTTAGCAAAATCTTCTACCATATAGGAAACCTTGACGAGAATGAAATGGGCCGACTTCGTCATTCGGTCAACTATAACCCAAATCAAATCTTATTGATGTCAAGTACGGGGCAATCCCACTATGAATTCCATAATCAATTCTTCCCACTTCCAAGTAGGAATACCAATGTCTTGGGATACACCTCCCAGTTTCTGATGCTCAACCTTCACTTGTTGGCAATTAAGACTCTTAGTCACAAATCCCGAAATATCCTTCTTCATTCCATTCCACCAATAAATCTTCCACAAATCACGGTACATCTTGGTGGCCCCCGGGTGAATAGAATACCGAGAGCTATGGGCTTCTAACAAGATATGTTCCCTCAAGTCATCGACATTTGGAACACACAAATGACCTTAGTATCTTAGAACACCATCTCCCCTTTGGGAGAAAGGCTCTATAGACTTCTTTAGTACCACCTCTTTCAATTCTACTAAGGTCAGATCAAGACATTGCTTTGCTTTAACATCGGCCACTTAAGATGATTCAAAACCATTATGGACCATAATACCACCCTTGGTGGAATCAACTAGTTGAACTCCCAATTGGGCCAACCTATAAACATCTTGAACCAACTCTTTTCTCTCATCATCATGTGCAACACTACCCATGGATAACCGACTAAGGGCATCTGCCACCACATTTGCTTTACCCGGTTGATAGAGAACACTCATATCATAATCTTTCAATAACTCAAGCCACCTTATCTGGTGAAGATTTAGATATTTTTGGGTAAACACATATTGCAAACTCTTGTGGTCGGTGAAAACATCCACATGTACACCGTACAAATAATGCCTCCACATCTTTAAGGAAAATACAACCGCCGCTAATTCAAAATCGTGGGTAGGATAGTTCTTCTCTTGAACCTTTAGTTGCCTTGAAGCACAGGTAATCACCTTACAATTTTGCATAAGCACACATCCCAACCAAACTCTAGAGGCATCACAATACACGACAAAACCATCCGTCCCTTTCGGTAAAGACAACGCCGAAGCGGAAGTAATATTATGCCGTAATTTTGCTATCTTTAGAAAAATTACTTTTTGAAATGTTCTAAGTATAAAACAATTTGAGAAAATATTTAGAAAAGAGTTGCCATTTAATTTTTTAAAGAAATGAAGAAAACTTAAAAAGACTCTAACAAATTAAGTCTTTAAAAATTTAGAAAAAATGGGTAAGAGGTCTCATTTACACTACAAGAAGGTTTTTAAAGCATTTGAAGTTTCCGCTAACACGCAGTTATCCTACGACTTGCTTAGAATATATTTTCACTATTTTTAGTAAAATATTCAAAAAATAATTTATTATATTAACTTGAAAAATAGTTAAACAAAGAATAATTTTTTTATTTTTAAGAAAAGGGAACCTTAATTGAAATATTTGAATTAAAGACAAGTGATTAGAATTTTAACAGAAACTAGATTAATTAACTTTTTTTTTAATCATTTTTAAAAATTATAATTTGAACCAATTTGGTCAATTAAAGCATGAAAACTCTTTAAAATTAATTGAAGAATAAGTAAACAGTTTTGACTAAATATATTCAATAAAAGTATAAGAGTTGATAAATTTTTTTATTAAAATAAACTAACATAAAGAATATGGTTCGTCTTTTGGGGAATTCAATTAAGTTATTTAAAGTGTTTCTAGTTAGAGTTAATAAATGATAAACAATAAATAATAACAATTAAGTAATTTTAAGAGTAAAGGAGAAATTGAATTTGGGCCCTTTTGGACCTAAATTCGCTATTGTCCAAAAGTGGGTGCATTTTTGGGCTTTTGGCCCATTTTCCAACTATATTTCTGTAGCATGTATATGTATTGTATAATGAAAATTTCATATATGACATATATTAGAATCAAACTTTCAAGTTGTAACATTAAAAATTTCAGGTTCTAACAGATTATTAAAAAAAAGTTATTTTTAATAATTAAAAACATTTGATTTGAAAAGAATAAAAAGATAAAAAAAAAAAAGTTTATGAAGGAAAAAATGAAAAAAAAAGGAAATAGGGGTGTCAATTAAACTTGAATTAATTTAAGATAATTATTAATTAGCATGAATTAAGGAATTTCTAACTAATTAAGAATATTCAGTTTCCTTAATTCACTCTAATTTGTTAAAATTAATTCAAAAATCTGATTTTATCCATTTTTCTTCCACGTTTCTCTCTCTTCGATTTTCTTCCAGAAATTTTGTCACTAGTGACTAATTGAAGTTTTTTTTGTTTGAAAAATTCTGATTTTCTTTGTGATGGACAACTACGTATCAATATTAATTAAAAATGGTGGAAGATGGGATCATTCAGGTTAGTATTTTTAATTTTTTACTATTTGTATTTAGATTTCAGTGAAATGAAAAAAAAATGAAACTGTAAATCACATTTTGTGATTTTGTTTTTGTAAATCGTCACTATATTGAATGTGATATTGTTTTTGTTTAAAACAATACGTTTTGTTCATAATACGTATTAGTTGTTGTGAAACTGTAATATCAGTGATTTTCTTGGTAAGTTACTATTTTTTTGTAGGGGTTTAATGTCACCATATTTTTTGTTTTTTAGTTATTTTTTATACTGGCAAAACAATGATTTCGTGAGAAGGTGCCGCAACATATGAAAGATTTGAGTATAAATGTATAACATATAAATATTTTTATCGTTGTAGATTGGGTACGTAGATTAAAATTATAATTTTAATAGTAGTGTTTTAATAGTAGTGTGATTGTCTATTAACTGTATATACAAAGAGTGAGAATGGCGCGATCAGTGAGAGTGAAGTTACTGGTACGATTGCTAGCATGTTGTAATGGCCTATGTATGTTACCGTTAGTTGGATAGCCGCGTGATCCTACCAGTACATTGTGGTTGTGTATTGATACTACACTTACTCTTTCTTTGTTGAGTACATGACATCTTCCGACAGCTATTGACAGACCTCGCTTAGAAGTGATCGTCAGTAAATTCAACGGTAATCCAGTTTTCCGGGCTACCATGAGTTCTCTTTTCGTTTATGTCCCCATTCCGGAGTTAGACTAGTGCATTAAGATTTCTTATGTTTGATTGGGTTATACCCATAATCTTAGACTTGTTGAACTTTAGATGTTTTTGTACATTGACTTTCAGGTTTTAGGTATTACTTCTGCATTTTTTGTTATTAGACTTTTGTTTAGAGTTTACGGGAACTCCCTATTTCTTTTCCTTAGCATTTAAACCTCCTTCCGTAACTTTAAATGCCTTAGTTTTGATTGAGTTTGTTAGTTTGAGTTGTAGTAATGGTTTTTCCACCAGAGGGTTAGTGTGGGTGCCAATTATGACGGTCTGGGTCGTGACAAAGTTGGTATCAGAGCCTAGGTTCGTTGATCTCGATGTACCAAAATGAGTATCTCGATGTACCAAAACGAATCTAGTAGAGTCTTGTGGAACTGTACGGAGATGTCTAAACTTTTACTCCAGAGGATATAAGACTTTAGGAAATCTCTCTGTTTTCTCTTGTCTCCTTTCGTGCTATAACTTGATTCCAATTGGCAACTGACGATTCAAATTGGTATCTAATCTCCTTCATTCTTCTGTCCGTAGATGGTTAACACTAGGTTAAACGGTGTCAGGCCCATAGCTCCCGTCAATGCTCCAGCTGAGGAATCTGAAGCAGGAAGTCGCGGTCGAGGCAGGGGTAGAGGAAGAGCTAGGGGTAGAGTTCGAGGAAGGGTGGTGCCTACTAGGAATGGAGTACCGGTTAGAGATGCTTCCAGAAATGAGGCCCCTCCTGCGCACCATGAAGAGGTAGAGGAGAATATAAAGGTTGAGGAGGAGGAGAATGTTGGACAAGAGGAAGAGGTACAAGGTGAGACTACATGTATTCCTCCCTTAGACCCAGTGTTAGATCAACATATCATGTCGTTCTTGAAAGGATTGGTTTGTCCTGGAGTGCTTCCTTCTGTTCTAGCAACTCAAGCTCCCACCAATCCCCTGTTGCTATCACTCGCCCAATTTTCCAGTGAGCTCCCAAATTGGGCAGTCCACTAGGCGATCTAGAGGAGGAGAAGGGCGACTCGCCAAGCTGGCTGGCGAGCTTGGATCTATCTCGCCCTTTGGGCCAGCATCTTGGCCAAATGGGGAAGCCACTAGGTGATCACAAGGGCATAAGGGAGACTCGCCCAACACTTTGAGAGATCAAACAGCCCTATCGCCAAATAGCCCCTCAAGGAACAAGGCTTTTTCCACCCTTTCTTGGTAGCCTAGGCCCTTTGTTGCACCCTAGGCTTCTACCTTGCCCCACTTAAGTTATAAAACAGCCTAGACAACAACCTAAAGTCACACTAACCCAAACGTCAAGGCTCTAGTTCAACCTATCATTTTTTGAGTCGTTACAGTTCTGAGAGTGAGGAGGCATATGAGTTCATTTTAGATTGCTATGAGAGGCTTCATAAGTTGGGAATTGTCCATCAGCATGGAGTTGAGTTTATGACTTTTAAGCTTCAAGGTTAGGCTAAGCAGCGGTGGAGAGATTATGTGGAATGCAGATTTTCAGTTTTACCTCTACTCACTTGGACCCAGTTTCATGCTCTGTTTTTAGAGAAATATGCGCCTCAGACCTTGAGGGAATGTAAGAAGGAGGAGTTCATGACTTTGGAGCAAGGTGGTATGCCTGTGGCTGCATATGAGGCCAAGTTCCATGCCTTTTCTATATATGCTACGTAATTGGTGACTATAGAGGAAGAGAGGATCCGCCTATTTGTTAAGGGACTAAACTCTGAGTTATAGGTATTATCTGTTCACATGACCTTTGTAGGAAAAAGCTTCAATGAGGTAACAGATTTTGTGAAGAAAGTGGAGGGGGTGAGGTGAGATGGTCAGGCTAAGGCATTGGCTAAGAAAGCCAAGAATTCAGGCAACTTTCAAGGTTCTTACTCCAGAGGTTTGAGAAGGCCGACTCTTAAAGCCCGACCAATTAAGTCTGCTACGCCCGCTTCTACAGGTAATTACTATATTACTTCATCTCAGAATTTGATTCAGGATTACCTGGGAGTCGCACCTTCGGCGGGCAGTAGGCCATCTTTTGACCGTACTTGTTATAACTGTGGAGAACTTGGGCATAGGAGGAGAGATTGTCCCCAATCATGTGTGTTGGATTCCGTGCAGGAGCAGTCTAGAGCAGTGGTAACCGCGGGAAATGGTAATAATGGTTGAAGGCATCCACAAGGTGGGCGAGGAGGATACCAGCAAGGCCGCGGAAGTAGGGGTAACGGCAATGCAGGTAGAGTTGTAGTGTAGCTAAGCAGTAAAGTCATCCATAAAGATGACAAGACTCAGTGCTATGCCTTTTCGGGCAAGATCGAGGTGGAGGCGTCTGACGCAGTGATCACATGTACTATTCTTGTCTGTGACTAAATGGCTAATGTGTTATTTGATCCGAGTTCTACTTATTCTTATGTGTCCGTGCGATTTACCTTAGAATTTGCTCTGATTTGTGGTATACTTGATTCCCCCATCCATGTTTTTACCCCAGTTCGAGAGTCTATCATAGTCACCCATGTCTATCGTGCTTGTCCTATTTTGTTTATGAGTTTTCAGACGTGGGCTAATTTGGTGAATTTGGATTTGATTGACTTTGATATAATCTTAGGCATGACTTGGTTGTCCCCTTATTACGTTGTGCTTAATTATAATACTAAGTCTGTGACTCTAGAAATTTTGAGAAGGGAAAAAGTTAGAATGGGAATGGGTGTACAAGCCTAATCAAGCTAAGATCATATCCTCTATTCGGGCTAGGAAACTGGTAGGGCAAAGTTGTTTGGCTTATTTGTCTCATATTCGGGATGTTGAAGTTAAGTCACGATCTATTGAGTCCATCACTGTGGTGTAAGAATTTAGAGAAGTGTTTCCTACTGATTTGCCTGGTATTCCTCCGGATAGAGATATAGATTTCTGCATTGATTTGGAACCTGGTACCCGCCCCATTTCGATCCCTCCATATCGCATGGCTCCGACAGAATTAAGAGAGCTTAAGGCTTAAATCCAAGAACTTCTTGATAAAGGATTCATTCGTCGTAGTGCTTCCCCGTGGGGTGCTCTTGTGTTGTTTGTTAAGAACAAATATGGTAGTATGAGGATGTGTATAGATTATAGGCAACTGAATAGGGTCATTATTTGAAACAATACCCATTTTCGAGGATAGATGATTTTTTTGACCAATTGAAAGATGCATTAGTTTCTCTAAGATTGATCTAAGGTCTGGTTACCATCTGTTAAAGATTAGGCCTAAGGATGTGCCCAAGATGGCGTTTAGAACCCGCTTTGAGCACTATGAGTTTCTAGTTATGTCGTTTGGGTTAACAAATGCGTCTGCAACTTTCATGAGTTCGATGAATGGTGTGTTCAAACCATTTCTTGATTCGTTTTTCATAGTCTTTATTGGTGATATCTTGGTTTATTTGAAAAGTGAGGAAGAGCATGCCGACCATCTTCGTATTTTTCTAGGTGTTCTTGTGAAACAAAAGTTGTATGTGAAATTTTCTAAATCTGAATTTTTGTTGACTTCGGTTGCCTTTTTGGGGCATATGGTTTCAAAAGAAGGGGTAATGGTAGATCCCCAAAAGATTGAGGCGGTTAAGAATTAGGTTCGGCCAAGCTCTGTGACTGAAGTTAAGAGTTTTGTGGGGCTCGCTAGCTACTATCGTCGATTTGGGAAGAACTTTACTTCTATAGACACGCACTTGTCAAATTTGACCAAAAAGGAGATACCATTTGAATGGAATGAAAATTGCAAGGAGAGCTTTCAAAAGATCAAGACTCTCTTGACCACAACACTTATTCTAGCACTACCGGTGGAAGGTAAAGATTTTATTATTTATTGAGATGCTTCACATTCGGGTTTAGGTGATGTGTTAATGCAGGATAAGAATGTTATAGCTTATGCATTGCGACAGTTGAAGGTGAATAAGAAGAATTATCCAACACATGATTTAGAGTTGGCAGCGGTAGTGTTTGCTTTTAAGATATGGCGGCATTATCTTTAAGGTGTTAAGTGCGAGGTGTTTACTGATCATCGTAGCTTGCAACGTGTTTTCACTCAAAAGGATTTGAATTTGAGACTGAGAAGGTGAATGGAGTTACTTAAGGATTATGATGTCACCATTCAATACCATCTGGGAAAGGCTAATGTAGTGGCAGACGCTTTGAGGTCAAAAAGCAGTGAGTATGGCTAGTTTAGCTTGCTTGAGTGTAACAAAGCGACCTTTGACTAAGGAAATCAAGGCCTTAGAGTCTAAGTTCATGCAGTTGGGCATCTCAGAAAGAGGTGGGATGTTAGCTAGCATTGAGGTTAGGGCCACGTTCATTAAGAAGATCAAGGCCAAACAGTTTGAGAATGAAAATTTGAATGATCTTAGAAAGAAAATTGTGATTGGTAAGGCACAAGAGACTACTCTTGATGCAGAAGGTGTGCTCAGTTTAAAAGAAAGGATTTGTGTTCCCCGAGTCGATGACTTGATCCATAAATTGTTGACAGAATCCTTTGGATCGCGATATTCCATTCATTCGGGTGTGACCAAGATGTACCGAGATTTGAAGCGAATTTATTGGTGATCTGGCATGAAGAAATGCATAGCGGAGTTTGTGGCTAAGTGTCCAAATTTCCAAAAAGTAAAGTATGAACATCAAAGGCCTGCATGTTTGTTTCAGAGAATGCCAATTCCGGAATGGAAGTAGGAAATGATAACTATAGATTTCGTGGTTGGTCTTCCCAAGACTTGGGGAAGTTCGATTCTATGTGGGTAGTGGTTGATAGATTGACTAAGTCAGTCCATTTTATTCCGATTACAATAGATTATAATGCTGAGTATTTGGCTAAGGCTTATGTGAAAGAGAAAGTGAGGTTGCATGGGGTGCCCCTTTCTATCATCTTAGACCGTGGTACGCAATTTACATCCAAGTTTTGGAGGAAGTTACATGATGAATTGGGCACACAACTCAGTTTTAGTACAACTTTCCATCCACAGATGGACGGGCAGTCAAAGAGGACTCTTCAAGTGTTACAACACATGTTTAGGGCATGTGTGATTGATTTTGGAGGACATTGGGATAAGTTCTTACCGTTGTGTGAGTTATCCTTTAATAATAGTTATCACTCCAGTATTAATATGGAACCATTTGAGGCACTTTATGAGAGGGGATGTAGATCACCCATAGGATGGTTCGAGGCTGGAGATGTGAAACCTTTGGGGGTTGATTTAGTGAAGGATGCTCAAGATAAGGTGAGAAGTATTCAAGCTAAACTTTTAGCAGCCCAGAGTAGACAAAATAAGTATGCAGACCATAAGGTAAGACACATGGCATTTCAGACTGGGGAAAATGTTCTTCTTAAGGTATCACCCATGAAAGGGGTGATGAGATTCGGCAAGAAGGGTAAGCTTAGTCCTCGTTACATTGGTCGCTACAAGGTTCTTGATTGTGTAGGGCCAGTGGCTTATAGATTGGCCTTACCTCCCAACCTATCAGGAGTTCATCTGGTATTTCATGTGTCATTGTTGAAGGGATATCATGGTGACGGGGATTACATCATAAAATAGGACTCAGTTGTGTTAGACAAAGACCTTCAGTATGAAGAGGAACCGATTGAAATTCTTGATCGTGATGTTCGGAAGCTGAGGAACAAAGAGATTAAGTCTGTGAAAGTTCAATGGAAGCATCGTACAGTTGAGGAAGCTACTTGGGAAATCGATAAGGACATGCGAGACAAGTATCCCTAGTTGTTTGTCGATGCAGGTACTACTCTACTATAATTTTAGCCCGTTTCCTCCTAGTTTGTCACTCGGGGATGAGTGATGGGTAAATTGAAATCTATTGTAACGACTTATTTTTGTCATTATAGAAAAACCAACGTGGAAAATTTTTGGGCCGGAAAACATTTTCGTAGTAACTTGGAAATTCCCAACCTAGTCCAGATTTGGGCGAAATCAGAGTCAGTAAGTTATAGGGAAATATGGTAACAATTGAGTGATCTAACTATGATTTGATCGCATGAGTAGATAGCTAGGACGTTAAGGAACCTGTACGGGTTTACAGAATTATATTCGGGCGAGTAGAACTCCTGAAACTGATCTTAGCGTGAACGGGTATGTTCTGAGTGTTAGGGGATGAAGGTGTGTTGTGAAATGGGGTTTGTTACTCTTAATTTGACTCACCATTTCCATGCAAGTGGTTGTGGCGGAATTATTCCCGCCAGGGCGGGGCCACTGTGGCGGGCTGGGGGACGCTATAGCGGGACAGTCACGGTTTAAGTCAGAAATAAACCCCAAAATCATTTTATTCTGCACTTTTCAACTTTGAAAGCTAGGAGATGAGCCCAGTCGAGTTCTTGATCCTTTTTCACCATTCTTCAGGATAAAGGTAAGATTTTAACTCTCTGAATCTGTTTTTCGATTCGTAGAATGTAAACTAGTGGGTAATTATCGATGGGGTAAGGTTTTGATCGAAAAATTATGGTGGAAAAATCCCTAATTTGGGTATGAGGATCAAGGGTTTGATCTAGGGTTTTATATTATTGATTATAATCTGGGTAATTGGGTCTTGTTTATTATTCCTTGTATTATTATGTTTGTTTATAGACCATAAACAAGCGGAAAGAATCCGAAAAGGGAAGAATTAAGTTTCTTAGGGGATTCAATCTTTGTTCGAGGAATGTGATGGTTGTGATTTCATGTTATGTAATATAAGTTTGTTCTTGCTTCATTATATTGCTTGTGTGCATGTTAATGTTGCATGGTTGAATTCACTAATCGTAAATGATGATAATTGAACAATTGGCTGCCATAAATCATGACTTGATTGTATGATTATGAGAATGTACATTGTGATTGTGATTGTGGCTTGTTGAATGGATCGGGTTTTACATTTTGACACACTAACTGGGATCGGTTGCCACGTACCGGCATTAACATTGGAACGGGTGTCATGATCCGACACGCGAACTTGGAACGGGTACCACTTACCAGTACACTAACAGTTTGGGTGTGCGTTCCATGCGAGGACCATTGACTTGACATAATTGTGTAATTTGAGAATTGTGAACTTGATCGTTATTCATAAATGATATTGATATTGTATATGTTAGGTGTATGCATGTTATTATTATGTAGTAATAGCTTATGTATGTTGCACTTAGTGGGATTTCCAAGTGATCCTACCAGTACACTATGGTTGTGTACTGATACTGCACTTACTCTTTTCTTGTTGAGTACAGGGCATGTTCCAGCGGCTATTGTTAGACCTCATTTAGAAGATCAGTGATCGTCCTCGAATTTGAGGGTGAGCCAGTTCTTTCGGGCTGCCAGGAGTTTTCTTTTCGTTTATGTCCCCATTACAAACTTAGGCTAGTGCATTCGGATTTCCTATGTTTAATTGGGTTGTACCCATAATCTTAGACTTGTTGAACTTTAGATCTTTTGGTACATTGACTTCCAGGTTCTAGGTATTACTTCCGCATTTATTTTTATTAGACTTTTGTTTGGAGTTTATGGGAACTCCCTATTTCTTTTCCTTAGCGTTTAAACCTGCTCCTGTAACTTTAAATGCCTTAGTTTTGGTTGAGTTTGTTAGTTTGGGTTGTAGTAATGGTTCTCCCAACGGAGGGTTAGTATGGGTGCCAGTCACGATGGTTTGGGATATGATAGAAAAGGAGGTGCAACCCCGAAAGTTAAATCTAACAGCTAAAACAAATAGTCTGAGTCCGAAAAGAGTGGACTAAACAAGAAGGATCTATGGTAGCCTGAAAGAACTGGCTCACCCTTGAATACGGTCACGATCAATAGTCTCCTAACTGAGGTCTGTCAGTAGTCGCCTGAAGATGCCTTGTACTCAACAAAGAAAGAGCAAGTACAATATCAGTACACAAAAACTGTGTACTAGTAGGATCACGCGGCTACTCCCATAAGCACAATATACAACGAGCAATTACAACACAATAAGCACACATATACAGAAATACATAGATGAGTTCTCATTTTAGGAGCAATATACAATTCCCCAATATCAATGACAGATAAACAAGAATGTAACAATCACAAGTGCACCTCTCATGGAACCCACACCCAAACTGTTAGTGTGTCGAAATGTCACACCCGATCCAATATACATGTGTCAGAACGTGACAACCGATTCAATATATGTATCGGAACGTGATACTCGATCTAGTCAGCACAACCACAATTACAATCACATCCATAATGAACATTACTCATAATCATACATTCCAGTAACAGATTCGTGGCATGTATTGTCCACACATAGTGGTTTCATTAGATTGATTCACAATTCCCTATTCAAATATATGCACGCATACAATGAAGAAATTATATGTCCTGTATCACACCACAGGAAATTAGGCCATCACCTACCTCGAAACCAAGCTTGATTACTCCTAAGACACTTGAGCCTTCCCTTTACGAAGTCTTTAAGCTTGTCCTTGGTCTATAAACAAGTAATTTAACGCAAGAATCAATAAGAAAGGTCTATTTTACCTAGATTATAACAAAATAAATAACCCAACACCAAACCCATGATTGTAATGTTCATATAGGGCTTTTCCCCACCATCAACTTCAGGCCAAAACCCTCCCCCAACGATAATTACCCAAGATTCTATGTTCTAGGAATCGAAATACAGATTAGGGGAGTAAAATCCTTACTTTTAGCACTAAAAGTCATGGAAAACTGTCAAGAAATAATCCTAGGTCGTCCCTTAGCTCTTAAGAATGAGGTTTTGTAGAAAATAACGAAATTGGGGTTTTTCCCTGACTTAATTCGTGATTGACCCGCCATAGCGGGACCCAACCCGCCACAGCGGCCCCGCCCTTGCAGGATTAATCCCGCTCCGGTGACTTGCATGGAGACAGAAGCTCGGAATTTGACTTCCAAGTTCCTATTTCACAACACACTTTTAAACCAAGATGTTCTAAAATTAGCCTTTCACGCCAAGATCAGTTTAAGGAGTTCTACTCGCTTGAATTCGATTCTGTAAAGCCATACAGGCTCTTTAACATCTTGGCTATCCACTAATGTGCTCAAATTCATAATTAGATTCCCTGTTCCTTACCAGATTTCTCTAGACCTTACCCGACTCAGCTTTTGTCCAAGTCTTGCGTATGCTAGAAATTTACAAGTTACTACAAAAAGTTTTCTGGCCCAAAATATTTCCCCATTAGTTTTTCCATAACGAAGGGAACATATCGTTACAGTAGATACCAATTTACCCATGACTCATCCCTGAATGACAAACTAGGAGAAAAGGGCTAAAGCAAGAGTCGAGCAGTACTTGAGTCGTCGAATAACTTGGGATACTTTTCTCGCATATCCTTCTCGATTTCCCAAGTAGATTCCTCAACTAGACGATGCTTCCATTGAACTTTCAGAGACTTTATTTCCTTGGTCCTCAGCTTCCGGACATCGCGATCCATAATTGCTATTGGTTCCTCCTCAAACTGAAGGTCTTTGTGTATCAAAACTGAGTCTCACTTTATAATGTAATCTCTGTCCGCATGATACTTCTTAACATGGACACATGGAACACTAGATGGACTCCAGATAGGCTAGGCGATAAAGCCAACCTATAAGCGACTAGCCCTATACAGTCAAGAATCTCAAATGGACCATGTATCAAGGACTAAGCTAGCCATTCTTACAAAATATCATCACCCCTTTTATGGGTGACACCTTTAGAAGAAATTGCTCACCAGCCTGAAATGTCATGTCCCTTACCTTACAGTCCAAATACTTTTTGTGTTGACTCTGGGCTGCTAGAAGCTTAGCTTGGATGCTTCGTACCTCATCTTGAGCATCCTTCACCAGATCAACCCCCAAAGGTTTCACATCTATAGCCTCAAACTACCCTATGGGTGATCTACATCCCCTCCCATAAAGTGCCTCGAACAGTGCCATGTCAATGCTGGAGTGGTAAGTGTTATTATAGGAGAACTCACACAATGGTAGAGACTTATGAACTTATCCCAAAGCCCTCCAAACTCAATCAAACATGCCCTCAATATGTCCTCTAACACTTGAGTAGTTCTCTCTAACTGTCCATCCATTTGTGGATGGAAAGTTGTGCTTAAAGTAAGTTGAGTGCCCAACTCCTCAAGCAATTTTCTCCAAAACTTGGATGTGAACTACGTACCACGGTCCGAGATGATAGAAAGGGGAACTCCATGAAGACTCTCTATCTCTTTCACACAAACCTTAGCCAACTTCTGAGCATTATAATCTATTCTAACTAGAATGAAGTGGGTTGACTTAGTCAATCTGTTAATCACTACCCAAATGGAATCAAACATTCCATAAGTCTTGGGAAGACCTACCACGAAATCCATAGCTATCATTTCCCACTTCTATTCTAGAATTGGAAATCGCAAAAGAAAACCTGGAGGAGTTTGGTGCTCATACTTTACCTGCTGACAGTTTTGGCACTTAGCCACAAACTCAACTATGTATTTCTTCATACCAGGCCACCAATAAAGTCGTTTCAAATCTCCGTACATCTTGGTAACACCCAGATTAATGCAATATCACGAACCATGGGATTTTGTCAACATCTTCTTAATCAAGTCATCCACTCGGGGAACACAAATCCTTCCCTTAAAACCGAGCACACCTTCCGCATCAAGAACCACTTCTTCTGCCTTACAAGACACTGTCTTCTTTCTGAGCTCATTTAAACTCTCATCCTCAAACTATTTGGTCTTGATCTCCTCAATGAATGTGGGCCTAATCTCAATGCTAGCTAACACCTCATCTTTCTATGAGATGTCCAACTGCATGAACTTAGACTCCAAGGCCTAAATCTCTTTGGCCAAGGGTCGCTTGGACACCCCAAACAAGCTAAACTACTAATACTTACTGTATTCTGACTTAGTGCGTCTGCCACCACATTAGCCTTACTTGGATGATACTGGATGGTAACATCATAATCCTTGAGTAACTCCATCCACCTTCTCTACCTCAAATTCAAGTCCCTTTGAGTGAAAACATGTTGTAAACTATGATGATCAGGAAATATCTCACACATGACACTATAAAGGTAATGCCGCCAGATCTTGAGAGCAAACACTACCGCTGCCAATTCTAACTTATGTGTCGTATAATTTCTCTCATGCACCTTTAGCTGTTGCGATGCATAATCTATGACAATTCTTTCCTGCATCAACACAACACCCAAGCCCGAATGTGAAGCATCACAATAAGCAATGCAATCCTTACCTTCCATCGGCAGGGTTAGAATAGGTGTTGTTGTCAGAAGAGTCTTGAGCTTTTGGAAGCTCTTTTCACATTTGTCAGTCCACTTACAAGGCACCTTCTTTTTAGTCAGCCTTCTCATATGTGTGGAAATAAAAGCAAAGTTTTTCACAAACCAACGGTAGTAGCTGGCGATACCCACGAAACTCCTAACTTCAGTCATAGAGCTAGGCCGGACCAAATTCTTGACTGCTTCAATCTTTTAGGGATCTACCATGACCCCTTCCTTTGAAACCATATGCCCCAAGAAGGCATCTAAAGTCAACCAAAATTCACACATGGAAAATTTTGCATACAACTTCTATTTTTTAAGAACATCCAAAACAATACAAAGATGGTCGGCATGTTCTTCGTTACTTTTCGAATAAACCAAAATGTCATCCATAAAGACGATAACAAAACAATCTAGTAATGGTTTAAATGAACCATTCATCAAACTCATGAAGGTTGCAGGCGCATTGGTCAATCCAAATGACATCACTAAGAACTCATAGAGCTCATAGAGGGTCTTGAATGTTGTTTTTGGGTACATCCTCACGCCTAATCTTTAACTGATGTTAACTAGACCTTAGATCAATCTTAGAGAAAAGTGACACACCGTGCAATTGGTCGAAAAGATCATCTATCCGAGGCAACATATACTTATTTCAAATGGTGACCTTATTCAACTACCGGTAGTCTATGCACACCCTCAAACTACCATCCTTCTTCTTAACAAATAAGACAAGAGCACCCCACAGGAAAGCACTAGGACGAATCTCCTAGATTTGATCTTTAAGCTTTCTTAATTATGTCGGAGCCATGCGATAAGGAGGAATGGAGATGGGGTGAGTGTCTGGTTCCAAGTCAACGCATAAATCTATATCTCTATCAGGAGGCATACTAGGAAAATCGGTGGGAAATACTTCCTTAAATTCATACACTACAGTAATAGATTCAATAGAGGGGGACTCTGCCTCAACATCCCGAATATAAGCCAAATATGCCAAACACCCCTTCCCCACCAATTTCCTAGCCCGAATGGAGGATATGACCTTAGCTGGCTTATGCTTGTACACCCCTTTCCCACTCTAACTTTTCCGTACCCGGGATCTCTAGTGTAGCGACCCTTTTGGAAGGATACTACCACCTAAACAAGAAATCTAATTAAATACTTGTGACGTATTCCTCCATTTTTATCCTCACATTTAAAAATAATATAAAAGAATATTACCAACATCCAAGTACCAAAATTAGCCGGTTCATGCTTCACAATAACATTTAAAACAAATAGTAAAATTAGTGTATTACAAGATTTGGGTTTACATACCCCAAAAACAACAAAACATATAGCCATACTTATATTACAACCCATGGTGACATGATCAAATTAGCCTTCAAAATTTCATAAACATGTACAACAGAAAGATCATGTACAAGTCCTAAGGTTTATACAAAATGTAGATGCCTATATGCAAATGTGATCTTCCTTAAGGCTCTCAAAATCTCTATCTCCAATGGCTAGCTTCATGCATCCTCTCAATCATTCCCTACGATAGAAACAACTATCGCTAAGCATATAGCTTAGTGGTGTAAAAACTATAGATTCGGATCCCTCAGATTCACTAAGCTACCTTTCTCAAGTCATGGGGAGCACAATTGAAACATAATAAATAAATCAAGTAAACAATATAATAAGAGTATCAAGCTTGATATTTAAAGACCCAAAATGTCAAGAATGCTCATAGCACCATTTTTCAAGAGATTCAACAACAAGGCCCATCCAATATTTGCATCATGTCGTCAAACCAAGCACAAAAAGGTATCAAGAAGGGTTGACGCCATGTATCAAGAAGGATCAAGCCTAATAATTAAGAGGAGAAAGAACCATATTAAAAATGGTTGTCTAGTTCGTACTTAAAATGAACAACTTCCATTCTTAAGACGGACTAAAAATCCAGAGTCAAGATGGCAAATGATCTGAATCTAGAGGCATGCCAATAGTGACAAAGTCACAGCCTCAAGAAGGACAAGGTCCCAACAAGAGTTCCAAGTGATCAAACAATCCGTACAGTTGGGCGAGTTACACAAGTGTCTCTAATGTCTTAAAGGATACCAACACGACAATATAGAGTAACAAGAGGTAACCAAGGTACAAAGATAAACTTTCAGATATACCAGCAGGTAAAAAGAGTACAAGTACAAGTTTATACACAAACCTCAGTGCTTTATCATAGAAACAATCCAACACAACTTCAAGAGTTCAAACTATAGACTAACCAACGTATCAAGGTCCTCAACTTTTTCACGAGTATATACAACCTTAAAAATAACAATTGAACGACTTCTTTAATTACTACCATCTCAATAATGTTGACGTAAAACAGGATTATCATCACAAATAAGCTTCACCTATACAAATACGACTATGCTCCCAAAATAGTGATTCTGGCCAGTCTAGTACATCATGTCGCAACTTCGATTTGAAAAGGAAAATGGAAAAACTGGACTTTATATCCTTCATGAAAGATGTAGGTACATCTCTTAAGGTTGCAAATAACCAAGAATCATGCAGAATATATTTTGTTCAAAAAGATATATTCAAAACACTAACAGTTGTTCATATAGGATTTCAAATTCCGAAATCTGGACAGAACTTGTCCTATGTTGCGTCCCATATTTCGAATACATGACAACTAAATTAGAGTTGTACATAAACGTAAGAGTTTTAGGTATACGAATTAGCTTTCTAAATCATATTTATTCACTGAAAAATGAGTTCTAGAGAACGAGAGATTCCACAAGTACTAAACACTACTTAGCTCAAAAAACAGATTTTGACTACTCACCAAATAGAAGGGTGTGTCTCGAATTCCAGCCAAAAGGACCAAGGTTTTCTTGAAATTTTGAGAGTAATATGGTTAGAGGAAGTCTACAGGTTTCTTAGAGTTAAAGAACATGAATTCTAATAGAGGAGGTGTGAAAATATATCTTATAAAAGTGATGTTTATCACTTACTAGATATAGCCAAAAGTCAAAGGTTGGCTGCCCAAAAGTAAAAGGTTTGCTGCCCAAAAGTATACATATATACCAATATGTATATACCTCACCCCCCCCCCCTTTCAACTTATAAATAATTTCAATTAGACTATTACATAAATACCCCAATTCAATGCCTTAAATTACGATCACAAATTATGTTAAGCAAGTTTACAAATATCACAACATTTCAAGTTCCCAAAATGAGAGTAAAATATACTTTAGTAATTAAGCAATGGTGTATCGATATGCGAATAATGGTTTTAATATTTAGGGGTATTACATCTAGAGTCACAGACTAGAATTACAATTAAGCACAACAAAATAGGGGGACAACCAAGTCATGCCTAAGATTATATCAAAGTCAGTCATATCCCAAATAACCAAGTCAGCCGAAGTCTGAGAACCCATAAAAAATAGGACAAACACGATACACATGGGTGACTATGACAAATTCTCTAACTGGAGTAGAAATATGGATGGGGGCATCAGGTATATCAAAAACCGCATCCAATCCCAAGGCAAACTGAACTGACACATATGAATAAGTAGAACCCGTATAAAACAAGACAGAAGCCATCCGGTCACAGATAAGAATAATACATGTGATCACCGCACCAGACGCCTCAGCCTCGGTATTGCCCGGAAAGGCATAACACTGAGCCCTGTCATCTTGATGGGTGACCTCCTTGCCTGGTTGCAGTGCTCTTTTACCTACATTACCATTTCCCCGGTCTCCACGACCTCGCTGATTTCCTCCTTACCCACCTTATGGACATCCTCTACCATTACCACCGCTGCCCGCTGGTACCACTGCTCTGGTCTGTTGCTGCACGAAGCCTGACATGCGTGGATGGGGACAATCTCTCCTCATATGCCCAGGTTCTCCGCAATTATAACAAGTGTGGTCAAAAGATGGCCTGCTGCCAGACACAGGTGCAGATCCTTGACTATCCTGAATGGAATTCTATTGTGGAGTTCCCGAGTAACCACCTGTAGAAGCAGAAAGGGCTGGCTGAATTAGTCGGGCCGCAAGCGTCGGCCTACCTGAACCTTTAGAGTATGAACAATGAGAGTTACCTATGTTCTTGGGCTTCTTAGACAAAGCCTTGGCCTGCCCATCACGTCAAACTCCTTCCACTTTCTTCAGAAAGTCTGTCACCTCATTAAAACATTTCCATGCAAAGGTCATGTGAACAGACAATACCTGTAATTTGGAGTTCAATCCCTTGACAAATAGACGAATCCTTTCCTCATATATAGTCATCAATTGGGTAGCATATCTGGAAAATGCATGGAACTTTGCCTCATTGGCAACTACAATCATACCACGCTGTTCTAAAGCCATAAACTCATCCTTCTTGAGATCCCTTAAGGTCCGTGGCACAATTTTCTCTAGGAACAAAGCATGGAACTGTGTCCAAGTGAGTAGGGTAAAGGCTAGCGATCTGCATTCCACACAGGCCCTCCACCACTACTTGCCTCACCTTGAAGCTGGAAGGTCATGAATTCTACTCCATGCAGGTTTGCAATGCCCAACTTATGAAGCCTCTCATAGCAATCCAAAATGAACTCAAAGGCATCCTCACTCTCAGAACCATGGAACACAGGCGGCTTCAGTTTCAAAAACTTAGTCAACATCTCATGCTCAGTACCAGTCATCACAGGACCCAATAAGGGACGGAAGAAGGCATCAGTACATAATGCTACATCCACCCTGGGAATAGTAGTAGTAACGAACCGATTGATCGGAGGTTGAGAAGCTTGCACTATGGGAAGGACTACGGGCCCGACCAACCCTTTCAGAAAACACATGGCCTATTAAGCTAACACTGGGTCTAAGGGAGAAACACCGGTATTCCTAGCCGGTACATCCTCTTCTGATCCAACATCCTCTTCGTCCTCAATATCCTCATTCTCTTCTACCTCTTCTTAACGTGTAGGAGAGGCCTCTTCCCTCGGAACATTCTGAGCTGGGGCCCCACCCCTTGTGGGTGCCACTCTTCCTCCGCCTCTACCCCTTACTCTTCCCCTACCCCTGCCTCGACCACAGCCTCTAGCTGCGAACTCCTTTGCTGGTCATTGTTGGGGACTGTGGGCCTGACACCGTTGAATCATATGTTAACCATCTATGGACAGAAAAGTGAAGGAGATTAGATACCAATTGGAATCAAGTCATACCACGAAAGGAGAAGAAAACAGATAGATTTCCTAAAGGTCTATAGGCTCTCGAAAAAAAGTACAGACATCTCTGTACCATTTCTCAAGACTCTACTAGACTCGTTTTGGTACAATGAGATCAACGAACCTAGGGCTTTGATACCAACTTTGTCACGACCCAAACCATCGTGATTGGCACCCACACTAAATCTTCGGTGGGAAAACCACTACTACAACCCAACTAAGCAACTTAAAGATACGAAAGCAGGTTGAAATGATGGATAAAAATGGAGTTCCCATAAACTCTAAGGGTCTAAACAAACAACTAAACAAATTATTGCGGAAGTCAAACCCTAGAACTGAAAGTCATTGTACCAAAACTCTGATTAACTATTAAGTCTAAGAAAAGGGGGTGCAACCCCGAATGCTAACCGAACAGCTAAAACAAATATTCCGAGTCCGTAAAGAGTGGACTAAACAAGAGAGATCCATGACAGCATGAAAAAACTGGCTCACCCTTGAATCCGGTCACGATCAATAGTCTCCTAACTGAGGTCTGTTAGTAGCCACCTGAAGATGCCATGTACTAAACAAAGAGAGAGCAAATGCAGTATCAGTACACAAACACAGTGTACTGGTACGATCACGTGGCTACTCCCATAAGCACAATATACAACGACAAATACAACATAGTAAGCACACATATACAGAAATACATAGATCAGTTCTCATTTTAGGAGAAACATACAATTCCCCAATATCAATGACAGATAAATAAGAAGATAACAATCACAAGTGGTCCTCTTATAAAACCCACACCCAAACTATTAGTGAGCCGGAACGTGACACCCTAGCCAGTTAGCACAACCACTATCACAATCATATCCATGATGAACAATACTCATAATTATACATTCAAGTAACAGATTCATGGCATGTATTGTTCACACATAGTGGTTTCATTATATTGATTCACAATTCCCTATTCACATACAGGCACGCATACAATGAAGCAATTATCCGACGTATATCACACCACAGGAAATCAAACCATCACCTACCTCGAAACCAAGCTTGATTACTCCTAAGACACTTGAGCTTTCCCTTTACGGAGTCTTTCAGCTTGTTCTTGGTCTATAAGCAAGTAATTTAAACCAAGAATCAATAAGCAAGGTCTAATTTACCCGGATTATAAAAAACTTAATAACCCAAGACCAAATCCATGATCCTAATGTCCAGCTAGGGCTTTTCCACACCATCAACTTCAAGCCCTCCCCCAACGATAATTACCCAAGATTCTAAGTTTTAGGAATTGAAATATGGATTAGGGGAGTAAAATCCTTACCTTTAGCACTAAAAGTCATGGGAAACTGTCAAGAAATAGCCCTGGGTCGTCCCTTAGCTCTTAAGAATTAGGTTTTGCAGAAAATAACAAAATAGGGGTTTTTTTCCCTGACTTAATTCGTGACTGACCTACCACAGATGGACCCAACCCGCCACAGCGGGACCCAACCCGCCACAGCGGCCTCGCCCCAACAGGATTAATCCCGCCATGATGGCCTCCAAGGAGAGAGAAGCTTAGAATTTTAGTTTCAAGCCTCCATTTCACAACACACTTTCAAACTAGGACGTTCTAAAATTAGCCATTCACGCTAAGATCTGTTTTAGGAGTTCTACTCACCCGAATTCTATTCCGTAAAGTTGTACAAGCTCCTTAACGTCTTGGCTATCCACTCATGTGATCAAATTCATAATTGGATCCCCCGTTCATTAAAATATTTTTCCAGGGCCTAGGGTAGAAATTTCCAAGTTACTACAAAAAGTTTTCTGGCCTAAAATCCTTCCCCATTGATTTTTCCATAATGACGGGAACAGGTCGTTACATTTTTTATTTATGAAATTTGTATATATAAAATGCTAATTGTAAATAATGCAGCCATATACATATTTCATAGTGTATGAAAATTGAACAAAAGTTGGTAACCTTATTTTAGTTAAAGTAACCTTCTTGCAACCAATTTATATACCAATTGTTTATACAAATAAAGTTGAAACTTATTTGAATAACAACTTCATAAACTAAATATTTTCTATTGAAATTCATCTATGAAGTGAGGAACACTTTATATATCATATTACTGCTATTTGTTTTTATCAAATAACGAATTTAACAAAAAAAAACAAGATATTTGTGCATATCCAATATAAACTCATCAAGTTATAGATGTATTGCATACTTTAAACTAGTAAAAATATTATAATATAAAAATCACTTTACATAATTGAATCATTCAAGCGAAAAAGCACAAAACAACCATTTAAATACAAATAATTTTCACAATGCTTTTCAAAAAACGTAATGATAATATCCAAGAAAAAATGATCAAAAAACTAATTTATAATATGATCCGGGTTTATTTGCTTACATTTGATTTTAATTTGACCCTTTGTAACTTCTGAATAACGAAAACTTGTTCTCTTAAAATATTTAGTCCACCAAATTTGCTAGCAACATTGCTCGTTACGTTGCTCTCAATGATTGCTTCATTAGTTTGAAGAAAGAAAATTCTGAAATAGAACTGAAGTAAACCTCAACAAAAATAACAAAATTAATAATGAAGAGTCGTGTAACAAAAATTCCACTCAAAATATGACTAAAATACACAAGATTAACTTGATAAGAAATATATGGAGAGATAAATTAAAAAAATTAATAGATATGAAGATGAATATCAGATTTTTGGGAGAAAATTATATGGAGAGAGAGTGAAGAATTCCTTTTCCTTTTTAAGAATTGAAAGACTTGTTGATTATTGTTCCTAAAATGAAGTAAGATTCTAATTAATAACTATAATTCTCGAAAAGGAAAACTAAATTAAACCGATTCTTTCTTTTACAATACAACAAATACAAGATAAAATAAATAAATTTAATTTAATATTAATTATTTCGAATATGTTATCACTCGTAATTAATTGTTATATTATAAATTATTAGTAAGTAGATGTGTATGATGTAACATAGATTCTTATATATGTGTGTGTTGATTAATTATTCCAAAAAAACTACCTCAATTCCCTTACACAATCAACCATTTTTTTTTTTGTTATTTTCTTACAATCCGTTGTTAATTTATTTATTTTATTATTAATTTGTTTTTAAATAGTAATATGTAGATAGATTTTTATGGCGATGACAAGTGACACTTTTTACATTTCATATTATATAGACGAAATGGTCTGATGGATCCTTATACTTGTATAAATTTGTATTTTGAACCCTCTTACTTTATACTTTGTCAATTGGACCCTTAAACTTATTAAATCACAATATTTGGAACCCTTCTGACTATTGAGCAAACCTATGTGGCATAAATATTGTGGTGTTGGGAAAATGTGTAAATGCACTCGCTTCCAAACGCGTCATTACACTATTTTCTATTTAAAAATATTTTTTGGAAAATAATATTTTTTTTTATTAAAAATAATATTTCTTCATTTACCCTCTCCCTCCCCACCCCACCTCGCCCCCTCCCCAATTTCTCTTCTTCTCCGCCATTCTTCCCACCCATAACCCTAAACTTTGTTCTCTTCTTCTTCAACAAAATCACCCACCACATTCATTCTCTTTTTTTCTTCGAAATCATCCATCATATTTTTTCTTCTTCTTCTTCTTGAATCGACTCTCCTCTTTGCAACATATCAAACACCACACCTAATTTCTTATTTCAGCCCCCTTTATCTAAATTTTTAATGCTTTTTATTTTAAAAATTGAAATAATTATTTATGTAGGATTTAAAGAGAAGGTATGATATAGATTAACGTAAAGAGTGATGGTGTGTATTGAAAAAGTTGAAAACTCCATTGATAAGTTTGAGAAAACTTGAAGAACAACAAATGGGTCGTATGAATTTGTAAAATTAATTCAAATTTGTGATTGTGGCTAGTAGGTTTTGTGTTTATGAACTTCTAGTTGAAATATCAAGTCAAATAAAGAAAAAATTCATCTATTTGACATGAATATGGTGCTCAAATTGTGAGCATATATGGAGGTTGAAGAACATGGCTATTCCAAAAATTCCAAAAGTTAAATATTTGGTTTTTTAAAATTTTCTTAATATTTAATTTCTTACGTGTCATTGGAAAATGACATGGAATTACACATCTAAGATGTTGGATTACACACACAGTAATCTGATGACAAAAAGGTTTAAGATATTGTGTTTTAATGAGTTTAAGAGTTTTGTTAACAAAATGTTAAGTTAGAGGGTTCAAAATACAAACGCATTCAAGTATATGGGTCTATCAGACCATTTCGCCTATTATATATAGATAGATTATATCAATTCTACTTTTTTATTATTCTAATATTTATTTTATTTATATTCCATTTTCTTCTTGTTCTCAACATTTACTTCATGTGATTCGATTCATTTTTTCGTATTATCTAAAAAATTTATCAGTATAATTTTGTTAGTATTATAATAGTTAAATTAAAGTAGAATTCATTGTTGAATAAAGTTATGGACTTACATTTTCTTTTTCTTTTAAATCATATTATGTATGTTATGTTGAAATTTGACATAAGAGTATTATGTTAAATTTTTTGTTTAGAATTTAGAACTTATGTTATATTTTCAATTTTATTTTTTTAGGAGTATTGAGTCGATATTATACATTGCAAGCTATTTATGTAAGTTAGGCTTATTAAATTCTCTTTTTGTCCAATGTATTATAATTTTATGACCTGATATTTATATAATTAATATTTTTTTCAAACATGCATTTCATGATGTTAAATAAAAATTATGTACTTTTAGTTTTTATTTTTAATCTACTACATGGATTTTTATTTTTAATCTACTACCTATGGATTTCTATTTTTAATCTAATAAAAAAATTATTTTTAAAATTATCAAATGGCTTTTCATTAGCTTGCCTCTTGGCTTAACCACATTGCAAACTACTCTCCTATATGTATATAAAGAAGAGTAGTTTGCAATGTGGCTAAGCCATGTGGTTCACAAAAAAAAAGGAATCACACACCTTATTTTTATTAATACTGTCACACTTTTGGTAATGACCCTCTTAGTCATTTTATGAATTTAACCATTTTTTTATATTAACATTTTTAGTAGTTTTTATAAATAATTTATGACTTGTAAGAATAAGTGACATGATTTTGAGATTTAATAAAAGATTATGTTGTTGCTAATAATAATAGAAAAAGAAAAGAATTGAAAAGGAAAATAAATAAATAATAAAAAAAAGGGTAAATAACACCTTAAGTTGAAAGTCAGCGAAGCTGATGAAGAATTAAAATAAACGAACGGAACAGACGAAAAAAAATATGCAGAAGAAAAAAAGAAAAGAAAGGGAGAAAAGAAAAGGAAAAAGGAAGAGAAAAATTGGGATTTTAATCCCAAAGCGTCAAGGTAATTATTCTCATCCCTTTTATTAATTTTTTTATGTAATTAGGAACAGATTTTTAGGTTAAAAGCGTGTATAATTAATGCTAAATTAAGAAAATATAGGTCTAGGGTTCTTAGAACAAAATCTCGATTCGCGGGTCGAATAACGATCCGTTTTAGCAGAAATTTTGCATGCAAATTTATTTTAACATGGGTAGACATAATCTGAAAGAAAATTTCAGATTCGAAATCGGTGGCTCTAGATGACTTTATGACCCGATTTTTGAGTCGAAACTAAATTTAGTAATATGGGTGTCATTAGATTCGTATTCTTATGAAAATTATATATTTGATTGATTGGAAGCACTTCGAACCTTTATGAAAGGGGAAGACTAAAGTCCCAGAGTAATTGTTCAACTGTTTGAGGCAATTGGATATCTAAACCCTTGTTAAGTGTATAAAATTTTGTATTTCCTTATGGTATGTGTTGGGGAGTAATGGGACTTGGTGATGGATTGACTTGTCCATATTGAATAATTCTAATGATCAGAAAGGGATAAAAGGCAATGTGATTAATTGTTGGTGTGTGTTGTGTTGAAAATGGTTTGAAAGGCTTATTGACTCATTGTTGATGGTGTATCACGATTTTGTTTTTGTAAATTGTGCATTATTATGAAAATGGTCATTTCCTCATTATTTATGTGAACATGTCATTCGAAATGGTTCTGATACATGATTGTGATAAGTGTTATGTGAATTGAGGAAGAATAAGAAATTAAAGAAGATGTACCATTTCGAGGGACGTGTCACACGCTGCGACATTTACTATTATCGAGGGACGTTTTGCACGCCGCAACGAATACTATTATCGAGGGATGTGTCGCACGCCATGACGTTTTTTATTATCAAGGGTGGTGTCGCACACCACGATGGATGCATGGACAAATATGTCCCCATTGGGTCCCGAACTGTGAGACATCGGGTGAGTATCGTTAGGTTACACATGCATCACTATACTTGACATTAAATTTTATTGCATTACAAATCTTTATCATTGGTAAACTTGATATTTTGTGTTACTGATCTTGTAAATGCCTTTCTATAGAACTTGTGATTGATGAATATTGAATTTGTTGTTGATAATATGTAAATGTTAGAGTGTTGTTGTTGGGCTGTGTGCTATGTAAACTGTATATTGTTAGGTTGGACTGGTTTTATACATGTGGTAGTTTTGGAGGTTGTAGTTGTGGTGGTAAGGAGTACCCGTATTCTATTCTCTTAGCTTGTGTTTAGAAGTTTACTTGTTGAGTATCGTGTGGTTTGGTACTCACCCCTTGCTTCTACACTTTTGTAGGTTACTAGCCCGTACCTTCGTGATACTTTCTCTTCTTTTCTTGTCCAAGGCTTCTTGTGGAGGTTTGTGAGGTACTTGTTAGTCATCTCAGCAGACCTTTTTCTCCTTATTTATAATTTTGTTCTATTCTAGAAACAATGTCATTTGAGACGTGTATATTTCATTTGAATCAATTGAACTACATTAGAGTATTGTACACGTGACTACCTGGTTTTGGGGTTTTATTTTGTGTTGATTATGACTTCCGCATTATTATATGGTATTAGTCCCATTTTCTTATTTTACTTCCGCATTCACCATATGTAACAACCTATTCCCGTCGTTATAGCAAAGCTAATGGGGAAAAAATTCGGGCTAGGAAAACTTTTTGTAGTAACGTGGAAATTTGTAACCTAGTCTAGATTCGGATGAATTCGGAGTCACGTAAGGTCTAGGAAAATATGGTAATGAATGGATGATCTATTTATGAATTTGATCACATGAGTGGATAGCTAAGACGTTAAAGAGCCTGTACGACTTTACGAATTCAAATTCGGGAGAGTAGAACTCCCAAAACTGATCTTGGTGTGAAAGAGTAGTTTTTGAACTTCAAGGGTTGAAGGTGTGTTGTGAGATGGGGGCTTGGAACTCAAATTCTGAGGTTCTGTCTCTGTGTAAGGCTCCGGGGGAGATTAATTCTGCTGGGGCAGGGCTATTGTAGCGGGTTGGGGTCCGCAGTAGCGGGATAGTCGTGACTTAAGTCAGGGAAAAACCAAATTTCATTATTTTTCTGTAAACTTTGTTCTTAGGAGTTAAGAGACCACCCAAGACGAGTTCTTGACAATTTTCCATGAATTTTGGTGCTAAAGGTAAGGATTTTACTCCCCTCATCCATTTTTCGATCCGTAGAACTTAGATTCTTGTGTAATTATTATTGGGGGAGGGTTTTGACCTTAAGTTGATGGTGGGAAAATGTAACATCCGGTAATTTGAAATAACTATGAAGAGGCTTAGAATCAGAAATAGTCATTTTTTGGGAAGAATTCAAAATCTGGGAAATTGGTCAAGTATGGGAAAAAATGAGTTTTTTGCCAACTTCGAACTGTCATAACTCCTAGCTCAGGATGACTTAGGTGCAGTTCCAGTTATTTTTGGAAATCCCTTGGAATGATCTTCCCAACGCCGCCGAGTTTGCTCGATTCCAAGTTCGTATGAGTGAGTTATGCCCTTTGGAAGTTGGGCTGTTGGCAGGGCAGTTAACCCGATTTTTTGTAACGGTATTTTATTCTTTTCCCTGGTCATTTCTTTTGGGTTATATTGAGGTGTTAGACTGATATTAAATCAGTTTTTCCCTATTTAAAGTGAGAGTTAGGGCTTTTGAGAGAAGAGAGAAAGAAGAGGGGAAAGAGAAGAAGAAGCAAGGATTCGTCAAGATCGTCGTGGTTTTCGTCGGGGGTGATCCCTTTTAAGGTATGTGAGATCATAGTGTTGGGTTGGTTCATTCCCCCACACGCAAAACTCGTTTTAATTCCGAGGAATGATTGTTTGTGTTGTTGAAGTTGTAGTTTTGTTGTTGAAGTCCCTCGCTGATTTGGGACATGTTTCCGGTTGTGTTTGTGAGTTGAAATCTATTGTATGTTGAGGGGTTTTATGATTCTAAGTGTTTGGGGCTGGAACCATTGAAGTTAAGGAGGTTTAGAGTTGGAAAATGAAGGAGAAAAGTCGAGTTTTCTAGGGAAAGGGGTGGCGCGTCGCGCATGTCAGCGCCCCCCAAAAGGGTTTATGAACTTTTCCGCTTGGGCCGGCGCGCCTAGCAGAGCTCCCAGCAGGCCCCTCTGAAGTTTGAGGGCTGGCACTCCGTGCGTCTCTGAGCTCCAAGGACGCCAAGTTTTCCCTTTCATTCCCTACATTTTCATACATGTTCCTTGGTAATGTACCTATGTTTTATAGTTGTTTTCAACACTCTAAGGTACATCTAAACATTACAAATTCATCCGCAAACATGAGATCATTACCCTTGAATTCATAATCCAATTCGAGGAAAGTTTGGATCAAAGTCAAGTGAAGTTAGAGTCAATCTTAGAAGTTAAGAAGTAAGTCCTAGCAAGTCTTTAAACTGGTTCAAAAGTCTTTCTTGAACGTTTTAGCTTCATTTTCAAGCTCAAGTTTCAAGTTAAGCCAAGAGTATCGAGTTGATTTCATTTCTCAAAAGTTATTAGGGAACTATGTATTCCCAAAGAAGTTTCTAAATGTTTTCACATTTGAGTAAGAAAGGAACTATGATTCCAAAAGAGCCTTTGGGCTAGTTTTCAAGAAAAAGGAGCATCGATTCCAAGTGAACCTTTAGGCTAGATTTTGAGCAATTATCTCAAACTAAAGAAAGATGTGTTTAAAACACTTATGAGCTAAAGTATTTTTGGAGTAGTATTGAGCACCGAATTGGGGACACGAGTTCATATTAACTTAACTCTCCATAAGAACCATGTAGCCAAACATGGGATTTAACGGGTCCTACTTTTTAGATGATCACGTAAGATTAAGCTAGTGGATCCACTAAGTTAAGTAAAGTCTTATATCACGGCAAGGTATAGGATGGTCCTTGGGCAACGTGAGGTAAAATGTTGTATCATCACTAGGGCTCATAGTGGTGGTTTTCGGTTAAAGAATCTCCCACTAAAGTTATATTACTTTCATATGAGTAAAGTTGAGTTTGTTATTTCTTTAATCATTAACGAACTATGTTGTTTAAACTGTTTTTACAAGCTATATATACTGCACGTGTCTTATTGCTTTATATTGACTTCGGTTATTCATGAGTCGAGAGCAGAACCAAGGTAAGAGTTCCTTTGTATTCTTTTCAAGCGTAAGTTGTTGTTTAGCCTTCCAGCTCGCATACTAGTACATTCAATGTACTGATGCCAGTTGGCCTGCATATGTTGACGATGCAGACGCAGGTACCCCGAATCAACATCCAGTACACCGTTGATCCAGCTAAGCACTCCAGAGTCAGTGGTAAGCCTCCTTGTTTTCCGGAGGACTCTGTTATTTTGTGTTCTTAGTTTTGTTTTGTTAGGATGTTGCGGGTCCTGTCCCAACATCCATCTCAGTATTTTAGAGGCTTCATAGACAGTCAGTAAGTTAGTATTGAGTCTCTCATCTATGTATATATGTAAATATTCTATTTTAAGACATGCGTTGCCTTTTTGGCTAGATTTTACCAGTTAAGTTGTTTTATAACCTTGCATTGCATTGAGTTATTCTGTTGAGTTAGGTTTCCGCTAAGTTAAGAAAGCCAGGCCAAGGGTTCGCTTAGGGCCAGCAATGGTGTCCAGGTGCCGGTCCCGCCCAAGTGTAGGTTCGGGGTGTGACAAACTTGGTATCAGAGCACAGAGTTCAAGAGTCCTAGGGAGTCTATGAAGCCGTGTCTATAGAATCCTAGTTATCGGTGTGAAGTGCGCCACATCTATAATTGGGAGGATAAGACACTTAGGAAGATTTCTCATTTCTTTCACACTTATTTCGTGCGTTAGAGTTGATCTCTAAAAAGTATCTTTCTAATCTGTGCTTGCCCGTGTTTTCAGATATTCATGCCTCCACGAAGAGTTGGCAGAGGGCGTCTTCCTAGACGTTATGTTGATGAGCAAGAGTTACCTTATGCCTCGGGAGTGGAACCACAAGGGGAAGTTTCTAATGCCGAGTTCAGAGAGGCAATTAGAATTCTGAGTCAAGTTATAACTAATCAGATGGGTCAGCAAAGGGGAGCTCGACATGAAGGAGCTGACACTTCAAGGATTTGTTAGTTCTTGGGGATGAATCCTCCCAGTTTCATGGGTTCGAATACTACAAAGGATCCAGAGAACTTCATTGAGGTGTTGAAGAAGATTTTTGATGTGATGCATGTGGCAGATACTGAGCGAGTTGAACTAGCTACGTATCAATTAAAGGATGTTGGTAAAACTTGGTTCGACCAGTGGAAACAAGGCAGAGCTGAGAATGAACCACTTGCGAGTTGGGCCTGTTTTGAGGAAGCTTTTTTGGTGCAATTTTTTCCTCTAGAATTGAAAGAGGCCAAGGTACGTGAGTTCCTCACACTTAAGCAGGATTTTTTGAGTGTTCATGAGTACGGGTTGAAGTTCACCCAACTCTCCCGTTATGCTCCGGAGATGGTCGCGGACATGAGGAGTAGAATGAGCTTATTTGTAGCTGGGCTGTCTTGTCTGTCGAGGAAGGAAGGTAGGGCTGAAATTCTTATCGGGGACATGGACATATCAAGGTTGATGGTTTATGTGCAGCGGGTTGAGGAAGAGAAGCTGAGGGACAGGGAAGAGTTCAGAAATAAGAAAGCTAAGACCGGTAATGAGTCCGGGCAGCAGAAAGGTAATTCAAACCGTTCATCCTTTCAGCAAAGGCAAAAGGGACCTACTCCATCATCTGCTCGAGCATCTGCACCAAGATACAGAGGTGAACATAATGGTCAGAATTCGAAGGATTTCAAGGCTAGACCAGCACAGTCTTTAGGTAGTGTGGCACAAGGAGGTAGTTTGATCCCTGCATGTTCTAGGTGTGGTAGAACCCACCCTGGTAAATGTCGTGATGGTCAGAAAAGTTTTTTTAAGTGTGGTCAGGAGGGACACTTCATGAAGGAGTGCCCTAAAAATAGGTAAGGTAGTGGAACTCCGAGCAATAGGGCCGAAGCTTCATCAATTGCTCCCCCAGACAGGATGGCACCTAGAGGAGCTACTTCTAGTACAGGCGGAGGAGCAAATCGCCTCTATGCAATTACCACTCGCCATAAGCAAGAGAATTCTCCAAATATTGTCACTGGTATGATCAAAGTCTTTGCTTTGCTAGACCCAGGAGCAAGTTTATCTTTTGTAACTCCTTATGTTGCAAATAAGTTTGATGTTCTTCCTGAAAGACTTTGTGAACCCTTTTGTGTTTCTACACCTATTGGGGAGTCTATTCTAGCAGAAAGAGTCTATTGTGATTGTCTCGTTTCCATCAATCACAAGAGCACCATGGCTGATTTGGTTGAATTGAACATGGTAGACTTCGATGTTATTCTAGGTATGGATTGGCTTCATGCCTGTTATGCATCAGTAGATTGTAGAACTCGAGTGGTCAAGTTTCAGTTTCCGAATGAGCCTGTCTTAGAGTGGAATAGTAGTTCAGTAGTGCCTAAGGGTCATTTCATATCATACCTTAAGGCGAGAAAGTTAGTTTTGAAGGGTTGTATCTATCACTTAGTCCGAGTTAATGACTCCAGTGTTGAGATACCTCCTTTCTGTTAGTTCCTATAGTAAGAGAGTTTCCAGAAGTTTTTCCTAATGATCTACCCAGAATTCCTCCTGAGAGAGAAATAGATTTCGGTATAGACCTCATTCCAGATACTCGTCCTATCTCTATTTAGCCATATAGAATGGCACCAGTAGAGTTGAAAGAGCAGTTCAAAGATCTCCTAGATAAGGGTTTCATTCGACCAATTGTCTCACCTTGGGGCGCTCCGGTCTTGTTTGTAAGAAAGAAAGATGGTTCCCTTAGGATGTGTATAGATTACCGCCAGTTGAACAAGGTTACCATCAAGAATAAGTACCCTCTTCCGAGGATTGATGATCTTTTCGATCAGCTTCAAGGTGCCACTTTCTTTTCAAAGATTGACCTCAGATCAGGCTATCACCAGTTAAGAGTAAGGGAATGTGATATTCCAAAGACAGCTTTCAGAACCAGATACGGTCATTATGAATTTTTAGTTATATCTTTTGGTCTAACCAATGAACCAGCAGCTTTCATGGACCTTATGAATAAAGTCTTCAAACCTTATTTAGATATGTGTGTTATTGTTTTTATCGATGACATACTAATGTATTCAAGGAATGAAGAAGATCATGCTAGTCATCTCAGAATAGTTCTTCAGATTTTGAAAGATAAGGAGTTGTATGCCAAGTTCTCTAAATGTGAATTTTGGCTTGAGTCTGTGGCATTCCTAAGCAACATTCTGTCCGATGATGGAATTAAGGTTGATACTCGGAAAATTGATGCAGTGCAGAATTGGCCTAGACCCACATCTCCAACTGAAATTAGGAATTTTTGGGTTTAGCTGGCTATTCTAGAAGGTTTATAGAGAGGTTCTCATCTATTGCATCTCCTTTGACCAAGTTGACTCAGAAGACCGTGAAATTTCAATGGTCTGAAGCTTGTGAGAAAAGCTTTCAGGAATTGAAAAGGAGATTGATTACTGCTCCAGTTTTGACCTTACCAGAAGGTACTCAGGGGTTTGTGGTGTATTATGATGCATCTAGAGTTGGTTTGGGTTGTGTCTTAATGTAGAATGGCAAGGTTATAGCTTATGCCTCCAGACAGTTGAAAGTTCATGAGAAGAACTACCCAACCCATGACTTAGAGTTGGCTGCTGTAGTATTCGCTTTGAAGATATGACGTCATTTCTTGTATGGTGTGCATGTCAATGTATTTACTGATCACAAGATTCTTCAATATGTGTTCACTCAGAAAGAGCTTAATCTCAGGCAGAGGAGGTGGTTAGAATTACTCAAGGATTATGACCTGAGAATTCTTTACCACCCAGGTAAGGCTAATGTTGTTGCTGATTCTTTAAGCAGGTTGTCTATGGGTAGCAACGCCCATATTGAAGAAGAGAAGAGAGAATTAGCAAAAGATGTGCACAGACTGGCACGCCTGGGAGTAAGACTTAGGGATTCCGCAGAAGGAGGAATGGCGGTGACGAACGGGGCCGAGTCATCATTAGTGTCAGAAGTGAAAGAGAAACAAGATCAAGACCCCATTTTGCTTGACTTGAAGGCAAATGTTCAAAAGCAAAGATTATTAGCTTTTGAATAAGGGGGAGATGGTGTATTGATGTATCAAGGTAGATTATGTTTACCTATGGTAGACGAACTCCAAGAGAGGATTATGGAACAAGCTCATAGCTGCAGATATTCCATTCATCCGGGCTCCACAAAGATGTGTCGTGACTTGAGAGAAGTTTATTGGTGGAATGGCATGAAGAAGGGCATTGCAGAGTTTGTGGCTAAGTGTCCAAATTGTCAGCAAGTGAAAGTTGAACACCAAAGGCCCGATGGTTTGGCTCAGAGAATAAAACTTCCGGAATGGAAGTGGGAGATGATCAATATGGATTTCATCACAGGGTTGCCAAGGTCTCGTAGACAACATGATTCTATATGGGTAATAGTCGACAGAATGATAAAGTCAGCCCATTTTCTATAGGTAAAGACTACCCTTTCAGCAGAAGATTATGCCAAGTTATATATTGAAGAGATAGTGAGACTTCATGGAGTCCCAGTCTCCATTATTTCAGATAGAGGTGCACAGTTCTGGAAATCTTTTCAGAAAGGCTTGGGTTCCAAGGTGAACTTAAGTACTGCCTCTCATCCTCAGACTGATGGGCAAGCAAAATGCACTATTCAGACTTTAGAAAATATGTTGAGGGCTTGTGTAATCGATTTCAAAGGGAGTTGGGACGACCACCTACCTCTCATTGAGTTTCCCTACAATAACAGTTACCACTCTAGCATCAAGATGGCTCCATACGTAGCTTTTTATGGGAGAAGATGTAGATCTCCTACTGGATGGTTTGAAGTTGTTGAAACAGGGTTGATAGGACCAGATTTAGTTCACCAAGCTATAGAGAAGGTGAAAGTAATTCAAGAGAGGTTGAAAATGGCACAGAGTCGTCAGAAATCCTATATCCATGTTAGGAGAAGGGCTTTAGAGTTTAAAATAGATAATTGGTTATAATTTGAAAGTTTCGCCCATGAAGGGGGTTATGAGGTTTGGTAAGAAGGGGAAACGTAGTCCCCGGTATATTGGACCTTACCGCATAGCCCAGAGGATTGGCAATTTTGCATATGAGTTGGACTTACCACAGGAACTAGCAGCGGTTCATCCGGTATTTCACATCTCCATGTTGAATAAGTGCATAGGCGATCTTTCATTGATCCTACCGACTGAAAGTATTAGGATCAAGGATAGCTTATTTTATGAGGAGATTCCTGTTCAGATTTTAGATCGCCAAATTCGCAAATTGAGAATAAAAGAGGTAGCCTCAGTCAAGGTCCTTTGGAGGAACCAATTTGTTGAGGATGCTACTTGGGAAGCCGGAGAGGACATGAAGAAGAGATATCCGCATCTCTTTGACTCCGGAGGAAATGCAGATCAAGGTATTAATTTCCTTATTAGTGCTTTTTAAATTGTAGTGAGCATGTTGTTGTTATTGTTGCATGATTGCTTGTTGGGTGTTTGAATTTGACGTTATACCCTTAGCCTAGTAAAAGTAACCTCATTCGAGGACGAATGTTCCCAATGGGGAGATATTGTAACATCCGGCAATTTGAAATAACTATGAAGAGGCTTAGAATCGGAAATAGTCATTTTTGGGAAGAATTCAAAATCTGGAAAATTGGTTAAGTATGGGAAAAAATGAGTTTTTAGCCAACTTCGAACAGTCATAACTCCTATCTCAGGATGAGTTAGGTGTAGATCCAGTTATGTTTGTAAAGCCGTTGGAATGATCTTTCCAATGCCGCCGAGTTTCCTCGATTCCAAGTTCATATGAGTGAGTTATGCCCTTTGGAAGTTGGGCTGTTGGCAAGGCAGTTAACCCGATTTTTTGTAAGGGTATTTTGGTCTTTTCCCTAGCCATTTCTTTTGGGTTATATTGAGGTGTTAGACTGATTTTAAATCAGTTTCTCCCTTTTTAAAGTGAGAGTTAGGGCTTTTGAGAGAAGAGAGAAAGAAGTGGAGAAAGAGTAGAAGAAGCAAGGATTCGTCAAGATCGTTGTGGTTTTCATCGGGGGTGATCCCTATTAAGGTATGTGAGATCATAGTGTTGGGTTGGTTCATTCCTCCACACGCAAAACTCGTTTTAATTCCGAGGAAAGATTGTTAGTGTTGTTGAAGTTGTAGTTTTGTTTTTGAAGTCCCTCGCTTATTTGGGACATGTTTCCGGTTGTGTTTGTGTGTTGAAATTTATTGTATGTTGAGGGGTTTTATGATTCTAAGTGTTTGGGGCTGGAACCATTGAAGTTAAGGAGGTTTAGAGTTGCAAAATGAAGGAGAAAAGTCAAGTTTTCTAGGGAAAGGGGTGGCGCGTAGCACCTGCCAGCGCGCCCCAAAAGGGGTTCTGAACTTTTCCCCTTGGGCCGGCGCGCCTAGCAGAGCTCCCAGCAGGCCTCTCTGAAGTTTGAGGGCTGGCGCTCCGCGCGTCTCAGAACGCCAAAAACGCCAAGTTTTCCCTTTCATTCCCTACTTTTTCATACATGTTCCTCGGTAATGTACCTATGTTTTACAGTTGTTTTCAACACTCTAAGGTACATCTAAACATTACGAATTCATCCGTAAACATGAGATCATTACCCTTGAATTCATAATCCAATTCGAGGAAAGTTTGGATCAAAGTCAAGTGAAGTTAGAGTCAATCTTAGAAGTTAAGAAGTAAGTCCTAGCATGTCTTTAAACTGGTTCAAGAGTCTTTATTGAACGTTTTAACTTCATTTTAAGGCTCAAGTTTCAAGTTAAGCCAAGAATATAGAGTTGACTTCATTTCTCAAAAGTTATTAGGGAACTATGTATTCCCAAAGAAGTTTCTAAATGTTTTCACATTTGAGTAAGAAAGGAACTATGATTCCAAAAGAGCCTATGGGTTAGTTTTCAAGAAAAAGGAGCATCGGTTCCAAGTGAACCTTTGGGCTAGATTTTGAGCAATTATCTCAAACTAAAGAAAGATGTGTTTAAAACACTTATGAGCTAAAGTATTTTGGGAGTAGTATTGAGCACCGAATTAGGGACACGAGTTCATATTAACTCAACTCTCCATAAGAACCATGTAGCCAAACATGGGATTTAACGGGTCCTACTCTTTAGATGATCACGTAAGATTAAGCTAGTGGATCCACTAAGTTAAGTAAGGTCTTATATCACGGCAAGGTATAGGATGGTCCTTGGGCAACGTGAGGTAAATCGTTGTATCATCACTAGGGCTCATAGTGGTGGTTTTCGGTTAAAGAATCTCCCACTAAAGTTATATTACTTTCATATGAGTAAAGTTGAGTTTGTTATTTCTTTAATCATTAACGAACTATGTTGTTTAAACTGTTTTTACAAGCTATATATATTGCATGTGTCTTACTGCTTTATATTGAGTTCGGTTATTCATGAGTCGAGCAGAGCCAAGTTAAGAGTTCCTTTGTATTCTTTTCAAGCGTAAGTTGTTGTTTAGCCTTCCAGCTCGCATACTAGTACATTCAATGTACTGATGCCAGTTGGCCTGCATATTATGACGATGCAGACGCAGCAACCCCGAATCAACATCCAGTACACCGTTGATCCAGCTGAGCACTCCAGAGTCAATGGTAAACCTCCTTGTTTTCCGGAGGACTCTGTTATTTTGTGTTCTTAGTTTTGTTTTGTTTGGATGTTGCGGGTCCTGTCCCAACATCCATCTCTGTATTTTAGAGGCTTCATAGACAGTCAGTAAGTTAGTATTGAGTCTCTCATCTATGTATATATGTAAATATTCTATTTTGAGACATGCGTTGCCTTTTTGGCTAGATTTTATCACTTATGTTGTTTTATAACCTTGCATTGCATTGAGTTATTCTGTTGAGTTAGGTTTCCGCTGAGTTAAGAAAGCCAGGCCAAGGGTTCGCTTGGGGCCAGCAATGGTCTCCGGGTGCCAGTCCCGCCCAGGTGTAGGTTCGGGGCGTGACAGACTTGGTATCAGAGCACAGAGTTCAAGAGTACTAGGGAGTCTACGAAGTCGTGTCTCTAGATTCCTAGTTATCGGTGTGAAGCGCGCCACATCTATAATTGGAAGGATAAGACACTTAGGAAGATTTCTCATTTCTTTCATACTTATTTCGTGCGTTAGAGTTGATCTCTAAAAAGTTTCTTTCTAATCCATGCTTGCGCGTGTTTTCAGATATTCATGCCTCCACGAAGAGTTGGCAGAGGGCGTCTTCCTAGACGTTATGTTGATGAGCAAGAGTTACCTTATGCCCCGGGAGTGCAACCACAAGGGGAAATTTCTAATGCCGAGTTTAGAGAGGCAATTAGAATTCTGAGTCAAGCTGTAACTAATCAGATGGGACAGCAAAGGGGAACTCGACATGAAGGAGCTGACACTTCAAGGATTTGTGAGTTCTTGGGGATGAATCCTCCCAGTTTCATAGGTTCGAATACTACTAAGGATCCAGAGAACTTCATTGAGGTGTTGAAGAAGATTTTTGATGTGATGCATGTGGCAGATACTGAGCGAGTTGAACTAGCTACGTATCAATTGAAAGATGTTACTAGAACTTGGTTCGACCAGTGGAAAGAGGACAGAGCTGAGAATGAACCACTTGCGAGTTGGGCCTGTTTTGAGGAAGCTTTCTTGGTGCAATTTTTTCCTCGAGAATTGAAAAACGCCAAGGTATGTGAGTTCCTCACACTTAAGCAGGATTCTTTGAGTGTTCATGAGTACGGGTTGAAGTTCACCAAACTATCTCGTTATGCTCCGGAGATGGTCGCGGACATGAGAAGTAGAATGAGCTTGTTTGTAGCTGGGCTGTCTTGTCTGTCGAGTAAGGAAGGTAGGGCTGCAATGCTTATCAGGGACATGGACATATCAAGGTTGATGGTTTATGTGCAGCAGGTTGAGGAAGAGAAGCTGAGGGACAGGGAAGAGTTCAGAAATAAGAAAGCTAAGACCGGTAATAAGTCCGGGCAGCAGAAAGGTAATTCAAACCGTTCATCCTTTCAGCAAAGGAAAAAGGGACCTGCTCCATCATCTGCTCGAGCATCTGCACCAAAATACAGAGGTGAACATAATGGTCAGAATTCGAAGGATTTCAAGGCTAGACCAGCACAGTCTTTAGGTAGTGTGGCACAAGGAGGTAGTTTGATCCCTGCATGTGCTAGGTGTGGTAGAACCCACCCTGGTAAATGTCATGATGGTCAGACAAGTTTTTTTAAGTGTGGTCAGGAGGGACACTTCATCAAGGAGTGCCCTAAAAATAGGCAAGGTAGTGGAAATCCAAGTAACAGGGCCAAAGCTTCATCAGTTGCTCCCCCAGACAGGATGGCACCTAGAGGAGCTACTTCTAGTACAGGCGGAGGAGCAAATCGCCTCTATGCAATTACCACTAGCCATGAGCAAGAGAATTCTCCAAATGTTGTTACTGGTACGATCAAAGTCTTTGATTTGCTAGACCCAGGAGCAAGTTTATCTTTTGTAACTCCTTATGTTGCAAATAAGTTTGATGTTCTTCCTGAAAGTCTTTGTGAACCATTTTGTGTTTCTACACCTGTTGGGGAGTCTATTCTAGCAGAAAGAGTCTATTGTGATTGTCTCGTTTCCATCAATCACAAGAGCACCATGGCTGATTTGGTTGAATTGAACATGGTAGACTTCGATGTTATTCTAGGTATGGATTGGCTTCATGCCTGTTATGCATCAGTAGATTGTAGAACTCGAGTGGTCAAGTTTCAGTTTCCGAATGAGCCTGTCTTAGAGTGGAATAGTAGTTCAGTAGTGCCTAAGGGTCATTTCATTTCATACCTTAAGGCGAGAAAGTTAGTTTTGAAGGGTTGTATCTATCACTTAGTCCGAGTTAATGACTCCAGTGTTGAGATACCTCTCTTCGGTCAGTTCCTATAGTAAGAGAGTTTCCAGAAGTTTTTCCTGATGATCTACCCAGAATTCCTCCTGAGAGAGAAATAGATTTCTGTATAGACCTCATTCTAGATATTTGTCCTATCTCTATTTTTCCATATAGAATGGCACCAGCAGAGTTGAAAGAGTTGAAAGAGTAGTTGAAAGATCTCCTAGATAAGGGTTTCATTCAACCAAGTGTCTCACCTTGGGGCGCTCCGGTCTTTTTTATAAGAAAGAAAGATGGTTCCCTTAGGATGTGTATAGATTACCGCCAGTTGAACAACGTTACCATCAAGAATAAGTACACTCTTCCGAGGATTGATGATCTTTTCGATCAACTTCAGGGTGCCACTTGCTTTTCAAAGATTGACCTCAGATCAGGCTATCACCAGTTAAGAGTAAGGGAATGTGATATTCCAAAGACAGCTTTTAGAACCAGATACGGTCATTATGAGTTTTTAGTTATATCTTTTGGTCTGACCAATGAACCAGCAGCTTTTATGGACCTTATGAATAGAGTCTTCAAACCTTATATAGATATGTGTGTTATTGTCTTTATCGATGACATACTAATCTATTCAAGGAATGAAGAAGATCATGCTAGTCATCTCAGAATAGTTCATCAGATTTTCAAAGATAAGGAGTTGTATGCCAAGTTCTCTAAATGTGAGTTTTGTCTTGAGTCTGTGGCATTCCTAGGCAACATTCTGTCCGATGATGGAATTAAGGTTGATACTCCGAAAATTGAGGCAGTGCAGAATTGGCCTAGACCCACATCTCCAACTGAAATTAGGAGTTTCTTGGGTTTAGCTGGCTATTATAAAAGGTTTGTAGAGAGGTTCTCATCTATTGCATCTCCTTTGACCAAGTTGACTCAGAAGACGGTGAAATTTCAATGGTCTGAACCTTGTGAGAAAATCTTTCAGGAATTGAAAAAGAGATTGATTACTGCTCCAGTTTTGACCTTGCCAGAAGGAACTCAGGGGTTTGTGATGTATTGTGATGCATCTAGAGATGGTTTGGGTTGTGTCTTAATGAAGAATGGCAAGGTTATAGCTTATGCCTCCAGACAGTTGAAAGTTCATGAGAAGAACTACCCAACCCATGACTTAGAGTTGGCTCCTGTAGTATTCGCTTCGAAGATATGGCGTCATTTCTTGTATGGTGTGCATGTCGATGTATTTAGTGATCACAAGAGTCTTCAATATGTGTTCACTCAGAAAGAGCTTAATCTCAGGTAGAGGAGGTGGTTAGAATTACTCAAGGATTATGACCTGAGAATTCTTTACCACCCAGGTAAGGCTAATGTTGTTGCTAATTCTTTAAGCAGGTTGTCCATGGGTAGCACCGCCCATATTGAAGAAGAGAAGAGAGAATTAGCAAAAGATGTGCACAGACTGGCACGCCTGGGAGTCAGACTTAAGGATTTCGCAGAAGGAGGAATGGCGGTGACGAATGGGGCTGAGTCATCATTAGTGTCAGAAGTGAAAGAGAAACAAGATCAAGACCCCATTTTGCTTGAGTTGAAGGCAAATGTTCAAAAGCAAAGAGTATTAGCTTTTGAACAAGGGGGAGATGGTGTATTGAGGTATCAAGGTAGATTGTGTTTACCTATGGTAGACGAATTCCAAGAGAGGATTATGGAAGAAGTTCATAGCTGCAGATATTCCATTCATCAAGTTTCCACAAAGATGTGTCGTGACTTGAGAGATGTTTATTGGTGGAATGGCATGAAGAAGGGCATTGCAGAGTTTGTGGCTAAGTGTCCAAATTGCCAGGAAGTGAAAGTTGAACACCAAAGGCCCGATGGTTTGGCTCAGAGGATAGAACTTCGGGAATGGAAGTGCGAGATGATCAATATGGATTTCATCACAGGGTTGCAAAGGTCTCGTAGACAACATGATTCTATATGGGTAATAGTCGACAGAATGACAAAGTCAGCCCATTTTCTATAGGTAAAGACTACCCTTTCAGCAGAAGATTATGCCAAGTTATATATTGAAGAGAGAGTGAGGCTTCATGGAGTCCCAGTCTCCATTATTTCAGATAGAGGTGCACAGTTATGGAAATCTTTTCAGAAAGGCTTGGGTTCCAAGGTGAACTTAAGTACTGCCTCTCATCCTCAGACTGATGGGCAAGAAAAGTGCACTATTCAGAATTTAGAAGATATGTTGAGGGCTTGTGTAATCGATATCAAAGGGAGTTGGGATGACCACCTACCTCTCATTGAGTTTGCCTACAATAACAATTACCACTCTAGCATCCAGATGGCTCCATACGAAGCTCTTTATGGGAGAAGATGTAGATCTCCTATTGGATGGTTTAAAGTTGTTGAAGCAGGGTTGATAGGACCAGATTTAGTTCACCAAGCTATGGAGAAGGTGAAAGTGATTCAAGAGAGGTTGAAAATGGCACAGAGTCATCAGAAATCCTATATCGATGTTAGGAGAAGGGCGTTAGAGTTTGAAATAGATGATTGGGTATATTTGAAAGTTTCACCCATGAAGGGGGTTATGAGGTTTGGTAAGAAGGGGAAACTTAGTCCCCGGTATATTGGACCTTATCGTATAGCCAAGAGGATTGGCAATGTTGCATATGAGTTGGAGTTACCACAGGAACTATCAGCGGTACATCCGGTATTTCACATCTCCATGTTAAAGAATTGCATAGGCGATCCTTCATTGCTCCTACCGACTGAAAGTATTAGGATCAAGGATAGCTTCTCTTATGAGGAGATTCTTGTTCAGATTTTAGATTGCCAAATTTGCAAATTGAGAACAAAACAGGTAGCTTCAGTCAAGGTCCTTTGGAGGAACCAATTTGTTGAGGATGCTACTTGGGAAGCCGGAGAGGACATGAAGAAGAGATATCCGCATCTCTTTGAATGCGGAGGAAATGAAGATCAAGGTATTAATTTCCTTATTAGTTCTTTTTAAATTGTAGTGAGCATGTTGTTGTTGTTGTTGTTGCATGAATGCTTGTTGGGTGTTTGAATTTGACGTTTCACCCTTAACCTAGTAAGTGTTACCTCATTCGAGGACGAATGTTACCAAGGGGGAGATATTGTAACATCCGACAATTTGAAATAACTATGAAGAGGCTTAGAATCGGAAATAGTCATTTTTTAGGAAGAATTCAACATTTGTAAAATTGGTTAAGTATGAGAAAAAAATGAGTTTTCGGACAACTTCAAACAGTCATAACTCCTAGCTCAGGATGAGTTAGGTGTAGTTCCAGTTATTTTTGGAAATCCCTTGTAGTTCCGCCGAATTTTCTCGATTCCAAGTCCGTATGAGTGAGTTATGCCCTTTGGAAGTTGGGTTGTTGGCAGGGCAGTTAACCCAATTTTTTGTAAGGGTATTTTGGTCTTTTCCCTAGACATTTCTTTTGGGTTATATTGTGGTGTTAGAATGATTTTAAATCAGTTTTTCCCTTTTTAAAGTGAGAGTTAGGGCTTTTGTGAGAAGAGAGAAAGAAGAGGAGAAAGAGAAGAAGAAGCAAGGATTCGTCAAGATCGTCGTGGTTTCCGTCGGGGGTGATTCCTATTAAGGTATGTGAGATCATAGTGTTGGGTTGGTTCATTCCCCCACACGCCAAACTCGTTTTAATTCTGAGAAAAAATTGTTTGTGTTGTTGAAGTTGTGGTTTTGTTGTTGAAGTCCCTTGTTGATTTGGGACATGTTTCTTGTTGTGTTTGTGAGTTGAAATCGATTGTATGTTGAGGGCTTTTATGATTCTAAGTGTTTGGCGCTGGAACCATTGAAGTTAATGAGGTTTAGAGTTGGAAAATGAAGGAGAAATGTCGAGTTTTCTGAGGAAAGGGGTGGCACGTCGCGCCTGCCAGCGCGCCCCAAAAGGGGTTCTGAACTTTTCCCCTTGGGGCGGCGTGCCTAGCAGAGCTCCCAGCAGGCCTCTCTGATGTTTGAGGGCTGGCGCTCCGCGCGTCTCAGAGCGCCAAAGACGCCAAGTTTTCCCTTTCATTCCCTACTTTTTCATACATGTTCCGTGGTAATGTACCTATGTTTTATAGTTGTTTTCAACACTCTAAACTACATCTAAACATTACGAATTCATTCGTAAACATGAGATTATTACCCTTGAATTCATAATCCAATTCGAGGAAAGTTTGGATCAAAGTCAAGTGAAGTTAGAGTCAATCTTAGAAGTTAAGAAGTAAGTCCTAGCATGTCTTTAAACTTGTTCAAGAGTCTTTATTGAACGTTTTAACTTCATTTTAAGGCTCAAGTTTCAAGTTATGCCAAGAGTATCGAGTTGACTTCAATTCTCAAAAGTTATTAGGGAACTATGTATTCCCAAAGAAGTTTCTAAATGTTTTCACATTTGAGTAAGAAAGGAACTATCATTCCAATAGAGCCTTTGGGCTAGTTTTCAAGAAAAAGGAGCATCGATTCCATGTGAGCCTTTGGGCTAGATTTTGAGTAATTAACTCATACTAAACAAAGATGTATTTAAAACACTTATGAGCTAAAGTATTTTGGGAGTAGTATTGAGCACCGAATTGGGGACACGAGTTCCTATTAACTCAACTCTCCATAAGAACCATGTAGCCAAACATGGGATTTAACGGGTCATACTTTTTAGGTGATCACGTAAAATTAAGTTAGTGGATCCACTAAGTTAAGTAAGGTCCTATATCACGCAAGGTATAGGATGGTCCTTGGGCAACGTGAGGTAAAACGTTGTATCATCACTAGGGCTCATAGTGGTGATTGTCGGTTAAAGAATCTCCCACTAAAGTTATATTACTTTCATATAAGTAAAGTTGAGTTTGTTATTGCTTTAATCATTAAAGAACTAAGTTCTTTAAGCTGTTTTTACAAGCTATATATATTGCATGTGTCTTATTGCTTTATATTGAGTTCGGTTATTCATGAGTCGAGCAGAGCAAAGGTAAGAGTTCCTTTTGTATTCTTTTCAAGCTTAAGTTGTTGTTTAGCCTTCCAGCTCGCATACTCGTACCTTCAATGTATTGATGCCAGTTGGCCTGCACGTTATGACGATGTAGACGCAGGTACCCCGGATCAGCATCCAGTACGCCGTTGATCCAGCTGAGCACTCCAGAGTCAGTGGTGACCCTCCTTGTTTTTCGGAGGACTTTGTTATTTTGTGTTCTTAGTTTTGTTTTGTTAGGATGTTGCGGGGCCTATCCCAACATCCATCTCAGTATTTTAGAGGATTCATACACAGTCAGTCAGTTAGTATTTAGTCTCTCATCTATGTATATATGTAAATATTCTATTTTGAGACATGAGTTGCCTTTTTGGCCAGATTTTATCAGTTAAGTTGTTTTATAACCTTGCATTGCATTGAGTTATTCTGTTGAGTTAGGTTTCCGCTGAGTTAAGAAAGCCAGGCCAAGGGTTCGCTTTGGGCCAGCAATGGTCTCCGGGTGCCGGTCCCGCCCAGGGTGTAGGCTCTGGTCGTGACATAAAATCCCTAGCTGCACATTAGTATCATGGGTTGGTCTTGGGTTATTGGGTTTGCTATAATCCAAGTAGATTAGACCATAACTATTGATCCTTGCATTATATTAAACGTTTGTAGACCTAGAATAAGTGGAAAGAATCCAGAAAGGGAAGAATCAAGTGTCTTAGGAGGATTCAAGCTTGATTTTTAGGTAGGTGATGGTTTGATTTACAATTTGTGTGATATATGCCGGTTGATTATTTCGTTTTGTGCATGCATGTATATGTGAATAGGGAAATGTGAATCGAAACTTATGCAAATGAGTATATGTATGTGAATAATTGCAATTCATTAAACCATTTCTTGATTGTATGACTATGAACATTGTTTATTATGGGTGTGATTGTGATTGTGGTTGTCCTGACTGGACCGGGTGTCTCGTTCTGACACATATATTGGATCGGGTGTCACGTTCCGACACACTAACATTTTGGGTCTAGGTTCCATAAGAGAAGTACTTGCGAGTGTTAGGCATATGTCTACTTGTCCTTGATAATGGAAAATTGTATGTTGCTCTGAAATGATAACTGAAATGTATTTTGTATATGTTGTGATTGTTCGTTGTATAGTATGTTTATGGGAGTAGCTGTGTGATCTTACTATTACAATGTGGTTGTGTATTGATACTAAACTTGCTCTTTCTTTGTTGAGTTCAGGGCATCTTCAGGCGGCTAGTGACAGACCTCATTTAGGAGATTATTGATCGAAGACCGAATTCAAGGGTGAGACAAATCTTCCCGGCAGCCATGAGTTCTCATTTTATTTTAGTCCATTCTCTACGGACTTAGACTAGGTCTTTAGATATTGTTATGTTTTAGCTTTCGGGGTTTTCCTGCTATTCCTTAGACTTGTTGATCGTTAGAGTTTTGGTACATTGACTTTTGTGTTCTAGGAGTTGTTTTCCGCAAATGTTTTGATAGTTTTTTTTGTTTAACTTTCGAAGTTTATGGCAACTCCAGTGTTTCTTTAGATATTCAAACCTACTTCAATATCTTTAAATGTTTAGTTTTTCGTTAGGTTTCTTAGTCGGGTTGTAGAAATGGTTTCTCCCACCGGAGGGTTAGTGTGGGTTCCAATCACGATGGTCTGGGTCATGACAAAGTTGGTATCAGATCCCTAGGTATGTTGATCTCTTTGTACCAAAATGAGTCTGGGTGAGACTTGCAGAATGGTATGGAGATGTATGTAATTTTCTTCGACAGGATATAGGACATTAGGAAATCTCTTTGTTTTCTCTTGTCTTATTTCGTGCTATAACTTGATTCCAATTGGTATCTGGCTATCCAAATTGGTATCTAATCTCCTTCACTCTTGTGTCCGCAGATGGTTAACACTAGATTCAACAGCTCAGACCCGTAACTCACATTAATAAGTCAGCTGAGAAGTCTGCAACCAAAGGTCGTGGTCGAGGCAGGGGTAGGGGAAGAGCAAGAGGCAGGGCAACTGGCAGTGGCACCCGCTAGGGGTGGACCCCCAACTGAGAATGTTCCAAGGGAAGAGGCTCCTCCTGCACCTCTAGAAGAGGTAGAAAAGAATATGGAAATTGAGGACGAGAGGGATATTGGACAGGAAAAGGATGCACCATCTAGAAATACCAGTGTTCCTCCCTTAGACCCAGTGTTAGCTCAGTCGATCATATCTTTCCTGAAGGGGTTCGTCGGCCCTGGAGTCCTTCCCGCAGTACAAGCTGCTCAAACTTTGATCAACCGTCCTGTTACTGCTACTATTCCTAGGGTAGATGGAGCAATACATATTGATGCCTTCTTTCATCCTTTGTTGGGTCCAATGATTACTAGTAATGAGCGTGAGATATTGATTAAGTTTTTGAAATTGATACCATCGGTGTTCCATGGTTCTGAAAGTAAGGATGCCTATGAGTTCATTTTTGATTGTTATGAGAGGCTTCATAAGTTGGGTATTGTACATCATCATAGAGTAGAGTTTATGACCTTCCAGCTTCAGGGTGAGGCTAAACAGTTGTGGAAGTTCTATGTGGAATATAAATAGTCAGTTTTGCCCCCACTTACTTGGACGCAATTTCATGCTTTGTTTTGGGGAAAAATATGTACCTCAGACTTTGAGGGATCGGAAGAAGGATGAGTTCATGGCTTTGGAGCAGGGAGGTATGTCTGTAGCTGCATATGAGGCTAAGTTCCATGTGTTGTCTAGATATGCTACACAATTGGTAACTACTGAGGAGGAGAGGATTCGTCTATTCATCAATGGACTGAGCCCCGAACTACATGTATTGTCTGTTCACATGACCTTTGCAGGGAAAAGTTTTAATGAGGTGACATATTTTGTAAAGAAAGTGGAAGGAGTTAGGCGTGATGGGCAGGCTAAGGCTTTGGTTGAGAAGCCCAAGAACACAGGTAACTTTTATGGTTTTTACTCCAGAGGTTTAGGTAGGCCGACACTTGCAGCCCCGCCAATTCAGTCAGTCTTGCCCGCTTCTACAGGTAGTTATTCAAGAACTCCACAACATAATTTTATTCAGGATAGCCAGCGAGACGCACCTTTGGCGGGCAGAAGACCATCTTTTGATCACATTTGTTATAATTGTGGGAAACCTGGGAATATGAGTAAAGATTGTCCCCACCCGAAGATGTTTGATTTTGTGCAGTAGCAGACTAGAGCAGTGGTACCCGCGGGCAACGATCATAATGGTAGGAGGCGTCCACAGTATAGGCAAGGAGGAAATCAGTGAAGTCGTGAAGGCTAGGGAAATAGTAATGAAGGTAGAGAAGAAGTGCAACTAGGCAAGGAGGTCGTCGGTCATGATGACAGGGATTAGTGTTATGCCTTTCCAGGCAAGACCGAGGCTGAGGCATCTGATGCATTGATCACATGTACTATTTTTTTCTGTGACCGATTAGCTACTGTCTTGTTTGATCCGTGTTCTACTTATTTATATGTGTCAATTCAGTTTTCTTGGGACTTGATATGATTTGTGATCTAATTGATGCCCTTATCCATGTTTCTACCCCATTTGGAGAGTTTGTCATAGTCACCCATATGTATCGTGCTTGCCCAATTTTGTTTATGGGTTTTTAGACTTAGGTTGATTTGGTTATTTTGGATATGACTGACTTTGGTATAATCTTAGGCATGACTTAGTTGTCCCCTTATTATGTTGTGTTAAATTGTAATGCTAAGTCTGTGACTCTAGAGATCCCCGGTAGGGAAAAGTTAGAGTGGGAAGGGGTGTACAAGCCTAAGCCAACTAAGATCATATCCTCCGTTCAGGATGGGAAAGTGGTAGGGTAGGGATGTTTGGCATATTTGGCATATTTGGCTCATACTCAGGATGTTGAGGTTAAGTCTCCCTTTTTTGAGTTTATTCCTGTAGTGTGTTAAATCAAGGAAGTGTTTCCTATCGATTTGCCTGGTATTCCTCCAGATAGAGATATAGATTTCTGCATTGACTTGGAACTAGGTACTCACCCTATATCCATCCCTCCTTATCTCATGGCTCCGATACAATTGAGAGAGCTTAAGGCTCAAATCCAAGAACTTCTTGATAAAGGTTTCGTCCATCCTAGTGCTTCCCCATGGGGTGCTCATGTCTTGTTTGTTAAGAAAAAGAATGGTAGTATGAGGATGTGCATAGACTATCGACAGTTGAATATGGTCACCATTCAAAATAAGTATCCGTTATCTCAGATAAGTGATCTCTTTGACCAGTTGCAAGGTGCGTTAGTTTTCTCTAAGATTTATCTACGGTATGGTTAACATCAGTTAAAGACTAGGTCTGAGGATGTACCCAAAACGACATTAAGGAGTCAGGACCCGTTATAGGCACTATGAGTTTTTAGTGATGTCATTTGGATTTACCAGTGCGCCTGCAGCATTCATGAGTTTGATGAATGGTGTGTTCAAACCATTCCTAGATTCTTTTGTGATTGTTTTTATTGATGAAATTTTGGTTTAATCAAAAAGTGAGGAAGATCATGCCGACCATCTTTGTATAGTTTTGAGTGTCCTTGGGAGACAAAAGTTATATGCTAAATTGTCCAAGTGTGAATTCTGGTTAACATCAGTTGCCTTTTTGGGGCATGTAGTTTCAAGGGAAGGGGTAATGGTAGATCCCAAAAAGATTGAAGCGGTTAAGAATTGGGTCCGGCCTCGCTCTATGATTCAAGTTAAGAGTTTTGTGGGGCTCACTAGCTACTATCGTCGGTTTGTGAAAGACTTTGCTTCTATTGCCACACATTTGACAACGCTGACCAAAAAGGAGGTGTTTTTCGAATGGACTGAAAAAATTTGAGGAGAGCTTTCAAAAGCTCAAGACTCTCAAGACCACAACACCTATATTAGCACTGCCGGTGAAAGGTAAGGACTTCATTGTTTATTGTGATGCTTCACATTCAGGTTTGGGTGTTGTGTTGATGGAGTATAAGAATGTTATAACTTATGCATCGCGGCAGTAGAAGGTGCATGGGAGGAATTACCCAACACGTGATTTAGAGTTGGAAGCGGTGGTGTTTGTCACCATCCAGTAGCATCTGAGTAAGGTTAATGTGGTGGCAGACGTTTTGAGCCGAAAGGCGGTAAGTGTGGGTAGTCTAGCTTGTTTGGGTGTATCCAAGCGACCTTTGGCCAAGGAGATTCAAACCTTGGAGGCTAAGTTCATGCAGTTGGGCATCTCATAGAAGGTGGGGTGTTAGCTAGCATTGAGGTTAGACCCACATTCATTGAGGAGATCAAGGCCAAATAGTTTGAGGATGAGAATTTGAATGAACTTAGAAAGAATACAATGTACACTGGTAAGGTACAAGACATGGTTCTTGATGCGAGTGGCGTGCTCAGATTTAAAGGAAGGATTTGTGTTCCTTGAGTGGATGATTTGATTAAGAAAATGTTGACAGAATCTCATGGTTCGCGGTATTCCATTCATCCGGGGGTGACCAAGATGTGAAGTGACTTTATTAGTGGCCTGACATGATGAATGATATAGCTGAGTTTGTGCCTATGTGTCAAAACTGTCAACAAGTAAAGTTTGAGCACCGAAGGCCTGTAGTTTTGCTTCAGTGAATGCCAATTCCGTAATGGAAGTGGGAAATGATAGTTATGGATTTTATGGTTGGTCTCCTCAAGACCTTGGAAAAGTTTGATTCGATTTGGGTAGTGGTTGACAGATTGACTAAGTCAACCCATTTTATTCCAGTCAGAAGAGACTATAATGCTCAACAGTTGGCTAAGGTGTATGTGAAAGAGATAGTGAGGCTGCAAGGGAAGCCCCTTTCTATCATCTCAGACCGTGGTACGCAGATCATGTCCAGGTTTTGGGGAAAATTTCATGACGAATTGGGCACTCAACTCACTTTTAGTACAACTTTCCATCCACAGACAGATGGGCAGTTAGAGAGAACTATTCAAGTGTTAGAGGACATGTTGAGGGCATGTGTGATTTACTTTGAAGGGCATTGGGATAAGTTCCTACCGTTGTGTGAGTTCTCCTATAATAATAGTTACCACTCTAGCATTGCCAAGACATCGTTCAAGGCACCTTATGGGAGGGGATGTAGATCACCCAAAGGGTGGTTTGAGGCTGGAGATGTAAAACCTTTTGGTGTTGATTTGGTGAAAGATGTTCAGGATAAGGTAATAAGCATTCAATCTAAACTTGTAGCAGCCCAGAGTAGACAGAAACAGTATGCGGATCGTAAGGTAAGGGACATGACAATTCAGGATGGTGAACAAGTTCTTCTAAAGGTGTCACCCATAAAGGGGATAATGAGATTTGGTAAGAAGGGCAAGCTTAGTCCTCGATATATTGGACCATTTGAGATTCTTGACTGTGTAGGGTCAATGGATTATAGATTGGCCCTTATCCCCTAGCTTATCTAGAGTTCATCTACTGTTGCATGTGTCCATGTTGAAGAAGTATCATGGGGATGGAGATTACATCATAAAATAGGAATTGGTGTTGTTAGAAAATGACCTTCAGTATGAGGAAGAACCGATTTCAATTCTTGATCGTGATGTCCCTCAGATGAGGACCAAGGAGATTAAGTCCGTGAAAATTCAATAGAGGCATCGTCCGGTTGAGGAATCTCCTTGGAAAACCAAGAAGGACATGTGAGACAAGTATCCCTAGTTGTTCGACGATTCTGGTACAACTCTAATCTTAATTTAGCCTATTTTTCGTTGTTTGTCACTTGGGGACGAGTGATGGGTAAATTGGTATATATTGTAACGACCTGTTTTCGTCGTTATAGAAAAGCCAATGGGGAAAGAATTGGGGTTAGGAAAACTTTTTGTACTAACTTGGAAATATGTAGCCTAGACTACATTCGGATAAAATCTGAGTCAGATAAGGTCTAGGGAAATCTAGTAATGAATGAATGATCTATTTATGAATTTGATCACATTAGTGGATAGCTAAGATGTTAAGGAGTGCGTACGACTTTACAGAATCAAATTCGAGCGAGTAGAACTCATGAAACTGATCTTGGCATGAAAGGGTAGTTTTTGAACATCAAGGGTTGAAGGTGTGTTATGAAATGGGGGCTTGGAACTCAAATTTCGATGTTCTGTCTCAGTGTAAGACGCCAGGGCGGGGGTTGCTGTAGCGAGTTAGGGTCAGCTGTAGCAGGCTAATCACGACTTAAGTCGGGGAAAAACTCCAATTTCGTTATTTTTCTGCAAACTTTGTTCTTAAGAGTTAGGAAACGACCCAAGATGAGTTCTTTACAGTTTTCCATGACTTTTGGTGCAAAAGGTAAGGATTTTACTCCCCTAATATGTTTTTCGATCCGTAGAACATAGATTCTTGGGTAATTATTATTGGGGGAGGATTTTGACCTGAAGTTAATGGTGGGAAAAGCCCTAGTTGCACATTAGGATCATGGGTTGGTCTTGGCTTATTGGGTTTGTTATAGTCCGGGTAAATTAGACCTTAATTATGGATCCTTACATTATATTAAGTGTTTGTAGACCTAGAAAAAGCAGAAAGAATCAAAAAAAGAGAAGGATCAAGTGTCTTAGAAGGATTCAAGCTTGATTTCGAGGTAGGTGATGGTTTGATTTCCTATTTGTGTCATATATGCCGGTTAATTGCTTCGTTGTATACATGCATGTATGTGAATAGGAAAATGTGAACTGAAACTAATACAAATAAGTATATGCATGCAAATAATTACATGCTGTGAAACCATTGCTTGATTGTATGACTATGAGCATTGTTTATTATGGGTGTGATTGTTATTGTGGTTGTGCTGACTGGATCGGGTGTCACGTCACGACACATATATTGGTTCACGTGTCAAGTTTTAACAAATCTATTGGATTGGGTGTCACATTTTGACACACATATTGGATCGGGTGGCACGTTCCGATACACTAACAGTTGAGGTATAGGTTCCATGATAGAACTATTTGTGATTTTTATGCTTGTGTCTACTTGTAATTGATAATGGAAGACTGTATGTTGCTCTAAAATGATAACTGAACTGTATTCTGTATATTTGTGTTTACTATGTTGTGATTGTTCGTTGTATATTGTGCTTCTGGGAGTATCTCTGTGATCCTACCTGTACACTTTGGTTGTGTACTGATACTGCACTTTCTCTTTCTTTGTTGAGTACATGGCATCTTCAGGCGGCTACTGATAGGCCTCATTTAGGAGATCATTGATCGAAGACCAAATTCAAGGGTGAGCCAGTTCCTCCAGGCTGCCATGAGTTCTCATTTTGTTTTAGTCCATTCTCTTCGGACTTAGACTAGATCTTTAGATATTGTTATGTTTTAGCTTTCGAGGTTATACCCCTATTCCTTAGAGTTTTTGATCGTTAGAGTTTTGGTACATTGACTTTTAGGTTCTAGGAGATGTTTTCTGCAAATGTTTTGATAGTTGTTTTTGTTAAACTTTCGGAGTTTATGGGACCTATAGTTTTTGTTTAGACATTTAAACCTGCTTTCATATCTTTAAATGTTTAGTTTTTCGTTAAGTTGCTTAGTAAGGTTGTAGTAATGGTTCTCCCAACAGAGGGTTAGTGTGGGTGCCAATCTCGACGGTCTTGGTCGTGACACCGTATTAGTTGGATTTTAGGCTGACTTGTCTTGGTGGGAAAAGGCAAGTGCCATCACGTTCATTTTTGGATCGTGACAAATGGTATCAGAGCCCAGGTCCATAGGTCTCACGTGTATAAAAGTTGAGTCTAAGTAGAGTCTCAAGGATCGGCACGGAGACGTCTGTACTTATCTTCGAGAGGCTATAGTGGCTTTTAGGAAAAATCTATACTTCTTGAATCTATATCGTGTGTCTTTGTTCCAATTTGATATTTATCGCTTCATTCTAGTTACTCTCACTTATAGTGATGACTCGTACATAGTTCCTCATGTGAGTAGTTGGGTGTCGTGTATGGCTTGGATGTTAGACCTAGTACTAAAGTGGCAGTGAGAAACTTATGGAAATGATGTGTGGTCAGATTATGAATGTTTAGCAATTTGAAAGGGTTGAGTAAGGTGATGAATGCATGAAGCATTTTGAGGATATTCTAATGATGAGGTTGAATAATGGTTTGAGGGACTTCATAAACGTGTTATCTTTTTCAGGTTAGTTACCTCAATAGAGGGGATAGTATGTCACGACACGAGAGCACCTCCTAGTCGTAACCGGCGTAGTTGACCCCGAAGGGGTCGCATAAAAGCCACATAGCATACATGAACATAATAGCATAGATATAGTGCGAAATTTAAAAACTTTTTAAGCAACCTCTTAAGACTTGAAAGTCAATCACTTTTAAAAGAAGTCTTTATACGTAAGTGGAATACTAGTCTCACTTAACCAACTTAGACAAACGTAAAAAATAGGATCACACCCCTTTAAACAATCGAAAAAACTAAAGTCTATTACATGAATTAAAATAAACTTCTAAAATAGGTGTCCTCGAATGCTTTGAGGACATACCAAGAATCTTGAGATGAATCTACTCCCAAGCTTCAACCTTAAAGATCACCTCACTAGACCACACCTAAACTTTGTAAAAAAAAAGTAGAGGAAAATATGGAATTAGTACAATTAAGCACTAAGTATGGTGACCATGCAAAAACATGCTTTAAAAGGACATTTATTTGAAAGCCATGCAAGTATGTCATTTTTGGTAAAACTTCATTAAATACAAGTATAAGAGTCACAATACTCAACCATAAGCATTCATGCAAGTTGTAAGCCATTTAATACATATACCACATGTAAACCATCCATTTACCTTTTAACATTCACCTCAAGTAACCATTAGACAACACCTTATGCAATGTTAATCACTCATTTATCTTAGACCCTCCACCTAAGGCTATCCCAAGACCCACATAAGTAGGGCATGAAGGGGCTGCCCATACAACCTCTTCACACATACCTAGGTGTTCCTCTAGACCACCGAAGGCAAGGACCCTTCTTCTTCAATACAAGCCAACAAGTCAACATTCATAATGACATAACCACATTATAAACCATGCTTCTTTACAAAGGAACCATCCCCTAAGACAACTACAAGTCAGACTAGTGCAATGTGCAAGTAGCATCCCATACTACTACTCACACCAAGTGCTCCTATGAAGTCACCCTAAGCTAAGCACATTACCTTCAACAAGTCACAACACATTCGTTTTCATTAGACATAGGACCAACATACTCCATTAACATCATTAAGGCTCATTCATTCATGCACTTCACATACGGACCCACTCATTCATTATCATCAAAAGGAACACACCATGACCTCCTTGGAATGTCTACTTGTGCAATGCATAGATAATATCCCATTCCACTACCTACACTAAGTAGTACACCTAAGGGAAATCATAGTTCATTAATCATTAGTGTGGGAGTAAGCCTTAACCGACATAGACCATGAGAGCTTGATATGGAATCCCAGTAGTAACCCTTACCAGATAAGGGTTCCCCACTTGCCTAAGGTAGGGTCATTCTTTCTAGCTTAAGTGGATTCCACTAGCTATAGACCTATGTGGGTGCATAGTTAAGGGATAGGGAGATTGCTACTAGACACTCCACCTCTACTCACGGGGAAGCATCCATCTCAAGAGGTTGCTACTAGACACTGCACCTCTACTCACGGGGAAGCATCCACCCCATTTCATATCCTCTCGGTGCTAGGCATTATTCTCCAAGGAGTTCATTACATTCATTACTTTCATTCTTTATGAGGTGAGGATCGCTACTAGACACTCCTCCTCTACTCATGGATGAGCATCCATCCTAACCCACCATTTAATCATTGGAAAGCTCTTTAGGAATATTGAGATTGCTACTAGACACTCCACCTCTACTCACGGGAAAGCATCCATCTAAAATCCCCCATTCATTCATTCGAGTTCAATTGAGGAAACCTTTCAATAGACCCATATTCATTACATTAACATTAACTTCATTCACAATTCATACACAAACATACTTCACATTAACATTCTACATCAAGACAACACTTCACTTAATCCTCTAATGACTTAAAGGCCATGATCACAATACATACAAGAGATAAGTACCTCCACCATAAGTGGATCAAACCAAACAAGAACAATTTCATAATAACCAAGAAGTTAGGTCAACTTACTCTTCTCCAATGCCACAATCCACATCACTCAACCTCCAACAATTCCACATAACAAGAGAATTTACCTGTTATCATGCCCACAAGGAAAATATCACCAATTCATTCATACATCAACAATTCATCATAGATTGAAGTAGATAACAATAGAAATCGATACTATAATGTAATGTAAATACAATTCTATCAATGATCAATCATGATTATCAACCCACTTTACAAGCCAATTTAGAAGATTTAGGGAAACATGGGTTCTTCAAGAATTCCATAGAAAATCAACTTAAAAATAGTAAACAAGCATCAATTCACCATTATTATGACTTTAGAAACCATTTTCCATTGAACCCATGCTAAGAATCAAAATTTGGAAATTTATCTTTCAAAACCCATTTTGAAAACCATTGATTGGACTCCTTGAATGAGACGGTAAACAAGGATGAAGGGAACACCAAACCTAGGTAATGAAAGCCAACAAAAAATTGAAGAAAAAGCACTTGAATTCCCTTCTCCTAGCTTGAATTGGACCTTGCCCTTCAATAGTGTCCTTGAGAGAATATATTTGAGAAGGAAGGGTTTGATTTGAAGAATGAGGTCTAAGTGAGGGTTTCCATCTTTTTAACTAACTTAAAATACCCTAAAGTAGGTAAAATAACCGTCCATACCCTTTAAAAGACTTGGGGTGAATTTACCAATTCACCCCTCAAGTGGCCGAAATAATTGACAGCACACAGTTCTTTACCAACGGCCACCACCCACGGACCGTGGGTGGTGTGACGGACCGTTCTGTCACTTTGTGGAAAGGGACTGAGGCCTCTCCATGGAGGCCAAGCCTCCACAGGCTAAGGTGGAGGCGACGGAGCCCACCAATGAGCTGTCATCCTAGTGATGGAGCATCACTCTAGCTCGTGGGTCACCCCACTATTTTTGGCAGTCTTGGGGTTGAACTTAGCGTCCTCTTCAAGGACCCTTAGGGTGTTCCTTGGGGAATCGTACCCAGACGTTTAACCCCTAAACCTAATCATTAAGGTACTAGGGTCCTTCACAGTGTTTTTTGACACCAAACCACACACCAAAACAAGGACAATACACAAGGACACACTAGCACACAAACAACTAGTTTCCAAATGTGTTGGTCGTCCCTTGATATTCGACCTCAAAATTTTTTAAACCAACTTTTAAAAGATAAATCTCAACATTATAACAAGTTATCAACTCATAAAACACACATGAAACTCTAGTTCATCCTATTTTGTTTTAGGGTTTTAACATAGTACTTGTGTGGTATAGACAATATCTAGAGTGGGTCGACAATTGGAAATGAAACGGTTAAAGAAATGTCTAGGTAATGAACATTGTGACTTTGAAAACTACTGTTAGTAAAGTTGTCATAACAAATATGTGAGAATGATGTAGCACCAATTGAGGTTAGAATCTATATTACGATTTTATAGATTGATCGTGTATATCAAAGAGGTCATGATACAACTACTATAATGGCACCAATTCTTATTGGTAAGAGTTACAGGGTGTGTACTCCTACTATCGATCTGATCTGCAAAGGAATGCATTTTTCCTTAGATGAAAGACCGAACGAATTTGGTAGTGTATTCTAGTTACTTAATTGACAGAAATTTGTGAGCGATTTGAGTACAATCTTCTCTAGGGGTATGGTGTGTTCTAGTGGTGGATTTAACAGACTTTCACGATGTGGTACTAGTGATATATGAAAATGGATACGTCGATTGTTAAGCGTGAATACTAACTACTTAATAAATTATCAATTGTACCACATGCTCGTAGAACGAGATTTGATGTTGCATTTATATTTGAAAAACCAACTAGTTATTACTATAGATGTGTGGGTTAAAACATTGTTTATAAGGAAAATTATAGTTGTCAGTCTTGGGAATCGTATTTATGTGTTATGTTGTGAAGTGTATCTTGAAGATTCTAAATGAGGACTAGTGATTTCATCGTAATTTCTAAGGGAGTGGACTGATGTCGGAATGAAAAACTTATGGGTAAAGAAAATTTCCAATGAGTATACTTGTGTGAAGGCAATTGAGAATTTTAGTAAGAAAGTGCGTATGAAATTGAGTTAGTCCTTTGGATTTGATTGGTATAACCGGGTTGGAGGTGTCATATCGATGAAAAGGTTGATTTTGAGGTGATGGTAGGACTAACTGAGCATGATGGTAATAAGAGTTTGTGATGGATTGTGATTGAGATACAACTATATGATAAGGATTGTTGGTTAAACAAATTTGGTATTGAAATGACGACTTGCGAGTATCTAAGGTTGTGGTTTGCTACTATTTGGTGAGTAGCGTGGTTACATAGAAAGATGTATGAGGTGCTAAGACACGACTGGAATAGAACTGAAGGGAGTTAGAGTTATAAATGAAAAGAGTTAGTGGGATGTAGTTTAGCATTCGGAAAGAGGTGAGAACAAAAATATTTACTATGATTGCACAGGTCGAAGATGTATATTCAGAGGGGTTGAGAATTGGGTTTAGTGACACATGATTTCATCCATTTTGCTCTGGTCATGGTAAATAATGTTATTAATCAAATTGGTTAAAACGATCGGATAAGATTTGAGAAAGAAGTCTATAGGCGTTCGATTTGAGTGTGGTAATAAGTGTTTTTGTGTTTTTGAGTTTGATAATTGGCACAGTTGGAATCAACATTCAAGTTTTTCATTGCAAGTCTACGTTCGTAGTAGTATGGTTTGTCAAGGTATGAATTGGTAAGGTAAGAATTGATCGATTACATTGGGTATTGAGCATTTGGAAGAACATGTGCAAGGTTTGGGTCGTAGAGTTTATTACTTTTGATTGTTAAAGGGACTAAGAAAGTACTTTTCTTAAAGTTTTGGTATAAAGTATAAGGTAAAATATCATGAGTTAGTGATCAAAGGATAAGATTGGTAACCAAGTCAATGAAAAGAAAAAGAGTTTGGTGCATTGAAGAGTTCAATGTATTTAAAATTTGTGCCATGGGAAGAATTTAAGAGATGTGAAGGAATAAGACCTCTCATATAGACTCTTGATTAAAAGTTTAAAGATGTATGTATTTTCATAAATAAGTTCTAGTATGACTATGGATGTGAATTGATTCGGTATAAACTTACTAGGGTTTTATCATCGACTTTTATAAAGATTGAGTTTTGGTTTGGGTTACAAGCAAAGATGCGTGGAAGATTCTATGTGGTTATGTCGATTTAGATTGTTCAAATATGATAGGTAACTTATGGATGTTAATCGGTGTGGACATATAGTTCTACATGCTTAATGAGGATTTTGAGGGAATTGAAACTACTTGATGGGACAATATAGACTGTTATGATGAATTACATAGGCTTTTGATGTTGAGTAGAGGTTATGAGCTTATAGTATACAAAACTATTGGAGTGAATAAGGATTTCTCTAAGTCTTGGCATTAGGTATGTTATGGTTTGAAATGGTAGTTGAAACATGGTATGTGAAAGATTGCATAGTATCACGTTGGGTATGATTCAATTATCGTACCTCGATGATAAAGTAATATTAGATTCAGATTTAGGTCTATCAGCCTTGGGTGTGACTTGTATATGTCATGGAATGCTTAAATAGAAAGAGAGAGAGTCATATTATGGATTTTTTAGAGGCTACAATGTATTTTCTAAGAAGACTTTGATACTAGTGACAGTTTGAGAGTAAGATAAATGGGCGGAGTGGTTATGATGTTCTGTTAGTATTAAGAGTGTTGGTATTAGTGGAATACTGTGAGAAGTATGTGGGTTTGATGAATTGAGTATGTGTACGACTGTAATGGGGACTACACTAGTTGATTGTGGGTGACTGAAAATCAAGGAGATGGAGTTAGATGAATGGAAATGTTTGATATAGGCACTATAGAAGGAGTATCTTGTGTTATTTGACCTTGGTTCCGTACTTTACTATGTGACCACCTTCTTCGTTCATGACATTATTTGAAGTTTGATTCACTGTTTATGCTACGTATGTTTCCACATCCATGGGTGAATTCCTAGTGGTGGATCGGGTGTACTGCTTCTGTGATTGTTCTCCTGGTAGTGAAATCCTTGGGCAGACTTGGTCATTTCAGTTATGGTAGATTTAGTATTTTTTGGGATAGTAAAAGTTTTCTAGTAGCTCTATATGTATGTAACCTTGCTTATGAGAACCTATAGAAGAGCTACCATGAATAGTTATAGTTGTACGACCGTTTTAATATTCATCTCATCATCGAGGTCACATTCCAACTAGGCGTGATTGAATGTGGGGATCATTGAGTATAGTTCAACTATTTTTTAAAAAGTTTGTCTATAGTCACATCTACTGATCTAGCATCCCGATAATGTTATTAGAGGTTTTGTATACTTGGGTGTATTGTTTGTTGGGTGGTTACATAATTATTTCCTTCTTTGGGTTAGATAAGTTTGATTCTCCCTTGATGATTACCCGATATCTAAAGATCAGATTTTATAACTTAAGATCGTCAAAAGATTGTGCTGTGAAAATGGAATTGTGATAAGATTTGTGATGGTTTGTGCATTATGAGTTTGTGGTGATTTGTTCAAGTTCACTTCTGATTGTAGCCGATATCGATTCAGAATGTTATCTTGGTTATGCGAGAAAAAAAAGAATTTGTAATGAGGGTTGTGTTATTGTCTAGTGAGATTCAGTTTATATTGGGTTCATGGGTTAGTCTGTGGCTTGATAATCACTCTTGATTTGGAGATCCTCCAAAGTTTGATTCGAAAGTTTAGTTGTTAGTAGTTGATCTTGATGGAATGGTCTTAAGGAGAAGCTTACTTAGAGAGATGAATATCGACCGGTAGGTCATAACTTAGGCTTTTGGTAGCATCGATTATTCTTCCTTCTCCTTCTTTATGTTCGAGGACGACATGATTTTTAGTGGTGGAAAATGTAACGACCCTCTTAGTCATTTTATGAATTTTAACCATTATTTTTATATTAACCTTTTTAGTTGTTTTTATAAATAATTTGTGAGTCGTAAGAATAGGTGACATGATTTTCAGATTTAATAAAGGATTAATATTTTGCTAATACTAATAGAAAAAGAAAAGAATTGAAAAGGAAAATAAATAAATAAATAAAAAATAAGGGCAAAAAAAACCTTAAGTTGAAGTCAGCGCAGTTAACGAAGAATTGAAATAAACGAACAAAACAGATGAAAAAAATACGTAGAAGAAAAAAAGAAAAGAAAAGGAAAAAGAAGGATAAAAAAAATGAGATTTTCATCCCAAAGTGTTAAGTTAATTATTCTCATCCTTTCTATTAAATTTTTATGTAATTAAGAATAGATTTTTAGGTTAAAAACATGTATAATTTATGCTAAATTAAGAAATTATAGGTCTAGGGTTCTTAAAACAAAATCTCAATTTGGGGGTCGAATAACGATCTGTTTTAGCTGAAATTTTGCATGTGAGTTTATTTTATCATGGGTAACTATAATCTGGAAAAAAAAATTAGATTCGAATTTGGTGGCTCGGTATGACTTATTGACTCCATTTTCGAGCAGATATTAAATATAGTAATATGGATGTTATTAGATTCGGATTCTTATGAAGATTATATATTTGATATATTAGAAGCACTTTGAATCTCTATGAAACAGGAAGAATAAAGTCCTAGAGTAATTGTTCGACTGTTTGAGGCAAGTGAATTTCTAAACCCTTGTTAAGTGTATAGAATCGTGTATTTCCTTGTGGTATGTGTTGGGGAGTAATGGGACTTGGTGATGGATTGACTTGTCCATAATGAATAATTATAATGATTAAAAAGGGATAGTAAAATGCAATGTGATTAATTGTTGGTGTGTGATATTTTGAGAATGGTTTGAAAGGCTTATTGACTAATTGTTGATTTTTATCACGATTGTGTTGTTGTGAATTGTGTATTATTATGAAAATGCTCATCTCCTCATTATTTATGTGAACACGTCATTTGCATTGGTGCTGAGACATGATTGTGATAAGTGTTATGCGAATTGAGGAAGAATAAGAAATTAAAGAGGATGTACCATTTTGAGGGATATGTCACATGCCGCTACAGAAACTATTATCGAGGGATGTGTCGCACACCACGACATATACTATTATCGAGGGACGTGTCACACGCCGCGGAAATTTTTATTATTAAGGGTCATTTCACACGCCGCAACGGATGCATAGACATATATGTCCCCCATGGATTCCAGACTATGAGACAGCGGGTGTGTATCGTTAGGTCAGACATGCATTACTATACTTGACATTGCATTTCATGGCATTGCGCATCTTTATCATTGGTGATCTTGATCTTGTGTGTTATTGATCTTCTGAATGCTTTTCTGTGGAACTTGTGATAGATGAATGCTGAGTTTTTTTGTTGAGAATATGTAATTGTTAGAGTGTTGTTGTTGAGATGTGTTCTATGTAAACTGTGTATTGTTAGGTTGGACTGGTTTTATGCAGGGTGTAGTTGTTGTGGTAAGGAGTACTCGTATTCTATTCCCTTAGCTTGTGTTTAGAAGTTTACTTGCTGAGTACTGTGTGGTTTGGTACTCACCCCTTGCTTCTACACTTTTGTAGGTTACTAGCTTGGACCTTCATGATACTTTCTCTTCTTTTCTTGTTTGGGGCTTCTTGTGGACGTTTCTGAGGTAGTTGTTTGTCATCTCAGCGGACCTTCTTTCTCCTTATTTATGATCTTGTTCTATTCTAGAAACAATGTCATTTGAGACTTGTACATTTCTTTTGAATCAATTCTAATACGTTAGAGGCTTGTACACGTGACTACCTAGTTTTGGGTTTTTATTTTGTGTTGATTATGACTTCCGCATTATTAGATGGTGTTAGTCCATTTTTATTGTTTTACTTCCGCATTCACCGTATTAGTTGGGTTTTAGGCTGACTTGTCTTGGTGGGATAAGATGAGTGCCATCATGTTCAATTTTGGGTCGTGACACTTTTTTGAGAATGTTTTTTTTTGCTCCTTTAATAACTCAAATTCTTAATTTAAAGATTATAGGTCAAGGATGATCATAACCTCGTACACTCCTTGGCATGCTTCTTGTGTTCAACACATAATTGGAAGAGAATGAAAATGACAACTCTACTTTTGAAGAGAAAAAATAAGAAATGTAAATATTCTATTTTAATAAACTTGAAAAAATAAGAAGATCAAACATACATTTTTTTTTATAAAGATCTTCAAATAATTTGCTAATAAAAGATTCTAAAATAAACAATTGAAAACAATGTATTATTTTTTAAACAATATGAAAAGCATGATAGAGAAATTTTCTAGGCAAGAAGAATGGTTACAAAGAAAAATCCAAAAATAATAATATAAATACCAACCATTGAATCACACAAAAATTGATATACTATTTTATGTGATTCTTTATCATGTGAAGAAATAATAGTAAATTTATGCTCAAATTTAATCATCCATAAATGACCTCATGAATCACAAATTAATTTATGAGTGTTAAGAATTATATGATATGAAAATGATTAATACAAAATGAATTTTTACTTACCATAACAATCGAAAAGAAAGGCATCAACGAAATTGAAGATTTTCATCAATCTAAAAAAATTGGATGAGCAATTGATTTTGAGATTTCCCTATTCATTTTTGCATTCTTTATGAGAAAAAAAATTAAAGCTATCATTGTCTAAAAAATTAGAGCCCTTTTTATATGAAAAATAAAAAAATATTGATACTACAAAAGGAGGATAAGATAATTAAAGGTTTAACAGGGCAACAATTATATGATTTTCAAATTTTCAAACTTGAATTTCAAACGACAATTTTTTTACTTTTTAAGAATATATATTTAAGACTAGATAATTGAAGGCTCGTTCAAGGGCCCAATATAACTAAAAAAAAATTCATTTTCAATTTATATGACACTATCTTATGTCAATTTTAAAAAAATGATGTCATTACTATATTTAATACCATTTTTTTTAAAAAAAAATATGAATTATTATATTTACTGTATTATATAGTCATACAAGTATCTATGATTTATTTTAGATCACAGGTTTCAAAAGACTTTATTTATTTTTTAACTCCGTATTAAGTGAAATAACATCACATAAATTGAGACAAAGAGATCGTAAACTTTAGATCAATTTTAGATAATTTTTAAAATGTAAGTTTTTGTTACTGTAATGATCCAAAAGGTCATTTTTTAGAATTTAGAACTATTCGTTTAAGTCTAGTTGATTAATTGACGGGTAACTGTAGATAATTAACTTAATTGATAGTTAATGGGCTAAAATGTTAGTTCATTTAAGACCCTATACCATTTGACCGATATATATTAAAATACTTTGGTGAAATTTAGTATTTTTGAATTATAATTATTGTTCAAAGAAAAAGAGGAAAAGAAAAGAAAAACTACCCTAGAATGTGACTTTGTGCAACATTAGCAACGAAGATACCACCTCCTGGTAAGAAAATCTCAATTTAGCTCAAACTTTATCTTGAATACATTGATTTTGGATGGCTGCTTACATCAATTACATATTAAATGAGGTTGGATAAAGAAATTGAAGTGCAAGGCTGACCTGTAACGTTTTAAACTTGGAAAAAATAGGATTTTTGGTGAGCATTCTTAGTCTGATGCTGGCCAAATGATTGAACAATGTTTATTATGTACTTAATGTATGTGACTTTTGGGACAGGGCAAGTTGTCAAACAATATTTATGGAAAAACATTAATTACACAAGTTATCTTTGGCAAATAATTGAATGTCAAATTGTAATTTCTTTTGTTTGCTCTTCCCCTTTCATTTTTTCAATGATTACTAATAATTAGTTTTTGATTCTAAAACTATTAGTATCAATATATAAATGTAATTCAAAGATTTGAAATAGAAAGATTGAACGATGAACTAGTATTGCATAAAGAAGGAAAAGTTATTGCTAAAAGGCATAGATAATGCATTCTAAGGACATTAAAAATCTAATACAAAGATACCTTAGATTCATCAAATGCTTTACCTGTTACATTGTTGACAAAAGCGGCGTGCTACACCTGCTACAATAACCTTTAGGCTTGAATTTTTTAGAATATGAGATCTGACATGTTAATTGGTCTCAAGATTAGGAACTTGATAATAGGTGAGTTTTTGGGTCCAGACTAGACATGTAGTAATATAGGTGTTGTTAGTTTCAAAATCGTATTGTGATTATTTATGTTAATAGATTGCATTGATCTGGAAGGCAAACGAAAAGGGAAGGCTTAAGTCCTAGATTAATTATTCGATTGTTTCAGGCAAGTAGATTTCTCAACCCTTCATAAGTGCATAGAATCATGTATTTCCTTGTGGTAAGTGTTGGGGAGTAATAAGTCGTGGTGATGGGTTGACTTGTCCATATTGAATAATTCTAATGATGAAAAAGAGGTTGTAAAAGGCAACCTGATTAACTATTGGTGTGTGATGTGTTGAGAATGGTTTCAAAGGCTTATTAATTCATTGTTAATGATGTACAATAATTGTGTTGTTGTGAAGTGTGCATTGTTATGGAAATGGTCATCTCCTCATTATTTGTGTGAACATGTCATTTGCATTGGTTCGAGACATGGTTGTGACAAGTGTTATGTGAATTGAGGATGAATATGAAATTAAAGTGGATTTACTATTTCGAGAGACGTGTTGTGTGCCGTGATGACTATTATTATTGAGGGATGGATGCATGGACATATATGTCCCTATGTGTTCTAGACTGAGAGATAGCGGGTATGTATCGTTAGGTCACACATGCTTCACTATACTTGACATTTCATTTCATTGAATTTTATATATTTATCATTTGTGAACTTGTGAGTGCCTTTCTTTGGAACTTCTGTTTGGTGAACCTCATCTTATGTGTTACTGATCTCTATTGTTGAAGTGATGTTATTGAATTATGTGTTATGTTAATTGTGATCTATTAGGTTGTACTATTTTTTATGCAGGTTGTAGTTGTGGAGGTTCGGTTGGGGTGTAAGCAGTACGTGTATTCTATACCCTTAGCTTGTGCTTAGGAGTTTTTTTTGTTGGGTACCGTGTGGTTTGGTACTCACCTCTTGCTTCTATGCTACGAGCCTAGATCTTCGTGATACTCTCTTGTCCGAGGCTTCCTGTGGAAATTCATGAGGTAGATCTTTTTCATCTCAACGGTCCCTCTTACTCCTATTTATGATTTTGTTCTACTTGAGAGACAACGTCATTTGGGACTTAAATATTTTCTTTCAACTCTATTGTATTACATTATAGGCTTGTGCACGTGACAACCAGGTTTTAGGGGTTTAGTTTAGTTGACTTTTTATCCGCATTACAAATTGTTATTCAATTTTTAGTTAGAGTTTATTTCCTCTCTTTATCATAATGGTTGGGTTTTAGGCTAACTTGTCTTTGTGGCAGAAGACGAGTGCCATCACATCCATTTCTGGGTTGTGAGAAAAATAATTATCAGAGATTCACGTTCATAGGTCTCACGTGTATACAACTGAGTCTACGTAGAGTCTTGAAAATCTTTATAGAGACGTATGTACTTATCTTTGAGAGGCTATGAAGACTTTTAGGAAACTTCCTTTTTGTTCATACTTTCTCATCCTGCATGGTTACCTTATTTAGTACTGAGCTATCGTATGTTCTTTTGACAGATGGCGAGGAGTAGAGCTACTCTTATAGGTGGTAGAGGGGAGGCAGTCCCCGAGATAGTGGTTGAGGTCCCAACTAGGGGTAGGGGTAGAGCCTGAGCTAGAGGTCGTGCCCGTGGAAGATACTATCCAGAGGTCATGCCCATGGAGCAGCACCAGCAAGCGGCCATGCTAGAGAGGTCTCTCCAGAGCTTTAGATTAATGATAGAGAGGACCAAGTTCCCACATCCACACCTTTGCTTCAGGATACCTTACTAAGAATTTTGAATGTGCTCGAAAACTTTTCTCAAGGTGGTGTTGTGACCGACACACCACAAGACTCTCACACTAGAGTGAAGGCTCAGACCCAAGATTAACATCAAGCTCCAATTATGTAGGACCCGATGGGGTAGCCACCATTGGATCCTATGGTTTGGAATAATCTAGCACCAGCAGTTGGGCGTCAAGTTTCACCATCAGCTATTTTGACAGAGGGATGAGAAACACAGGTGTGAGAAATTTCAAAAGATGGACCCACCTCAGTTTTGGGGTGGGAAGAGCGAGAACGCTCATGAGTTTCTGACGATATTCCTATATATGATAGAGATGGTTGGGTTAGCTGAGTCACATAGGGTTTGGTATGCTACCCTCCAACTTTGTGGGCTAGTGAGAGAGTAGTGAGGAGCTTATTCAGGGTCTTTGCCAATTGGATCTCGTCCAGTGAGTTGGGAGATATTTTCCAGTGCCTTTCATGACTGCTTCATTCCCTGGAGCATGAGAGAGGAAAACCGTTTGAGGTTTGAAAATCTGAGACATGACCGTTTATTCGTTACAAAGTATGAGGCCTATGTTCACCAGTTATCTAGGCATTCTTTGGCCATTATTACAGACAAGACGGAGAGGATTCGTAGATTTGTGAGGGGGCTGGCTTTCTCTATCAGATCTATTGTGTTTAAGGCATCTCGAGAGGGGGCTTCCTTCTAATCAGTTATGAGCACTGCCAAAGAAGCAGAATTGATGGAGAGAGGATTTTGGGGACCCTAAGAGGGGACGTACATCAGGTCATATTCATGGTGCCTCACTTAGAGGCAGGGGATCACACAGATGGAGTAGTTCCTTTCAGCATTAGGGACCCGTTCATGCATCTTTGCTGACATATGAGGGTGGTCAGATACCTCGGGGTTCTTATAGCAAGAGTAAGGGCTCGTGCGGTTCATAACAATAACATATAGGGTGAGGCAATTATAGTGGGTTTTAAGAATCTGTACAACATTTCCTGAGACAGAGATTTTGCTTTAGTTGTGGAGATCCTGATAACCTGATGTGAGAGTGTACTTTCTAGAGGGGTTCGTGGAGGACCCCAACCTAATTCTGTATTTCAGACTAGACCACCAGTACCATAGGGTAGAGGCCGAGGTAGATTTCAGTCAGGTAGAGGCGGTAGAGCTTATGGTAGTGGTACTGCAGCTCAGCAAAGTGGGGGTAGATGTACCACCCAGGCTGGAGGTGGCAGAGTGGGCCAGTGTTATCCTTTCTAGGGGAGACCCGAGGTAGAGACTTCTGATGCTGTTATTATAGGTATCATCCCAGTATGCTATCAATCTGCATATGTATTGTTTGGTCTGGGGTCTACATTCTTTGATGTGTCTACCTATATTGCTACTGAATTTGATATGATGTGTGGCAGCTTTCCTGTACCTACTCATGTTTCTACTCCTGTGCGTGAGCCCTTAGTAGTGGATCGAGTGTATTGATCTTGTCTTGTTTCTCTGGTGGAGGTATGACACTTGGGTAGACTTAATTATTATGGGGATGTTAGACTTTGATGTTATCTTAGGTATGAATTGGATTTCTCCTTATCATGTTATTCTTGATTGTAATGCTAAGACTGTGACCTTAGTAATGCCTGGTGTTTCGTGGGTTGAGCGGAAGGTTGCTAGTGGCTCTTATCCTAGCAAGGTCATCTTCTCCATCCGTGCTCAGCTATTGGTAGAGAGAGGATGTTTGTCTTACTTAGCCTTCATTTGGGACACTAGTATTGAACTACCTCCCATGGATTTCGTTCTCGTGGTTCATCAGTTTCTCAATTTATTCCCTTGTGATATTCCAGGTGTTCCTCCCGATAGGGATATTAATTTTGCTATTGATTTAGAGCTGGACACTTAGCCCATTTCTATTCCTTCTTACTGTATTGCTCTAGTAGAGTTGAATGAGTTGAAGGACCAGTTGCATAATTTGTTGAGTAAAGGGTTTATTCGCCCTAGCATATCCCCTTGGGATGCCCCTGTGTTGTTTGTGAAGAAGAAGGACATGACTATGAGGATGTGTATTGATTATATACAGTTGAACAAGGTAACAATGAAGAATAAGTATCCTCTTCCATGTATTGATGACTTATTTTATTAGCTACATGAGCATCATTGTTTTGTAAATTGATTTGAGGTCTGAATTGGTATGGGCATTTTGAGTTCCTAGTGAAGTCCTTTAGGTTGACTAACGCCTCTGCCACATTCATGGAGTTGATGAACGGGTTCTTTCGACCATATATTAATTCTTTTATGATTGTCATCATCAATGATATCTTGGTTTACTCCAGGATGGAGTAGGACAATGTTTGACACTTGAGGATTGTTTTTCAGAAGTTGAGGGAAGAGAAGTTGTATGCAAAGTTCTCAAAGTGTGAGTTCTGGCTTAGTTATGTGGCATTTTTGGGACAGGTGGTGTCCAAGAAGGGCGTTAGAATAGTCCGGCCAAGATTAAGGTAGTTAGAGGCTGGATGCGACCTACCTCCTACAAAGATTCAGAGTTTTATAGGATAGGTAGGCTATTAACAAAAAAATGTTCAAAGTTTCAATACTATTGTAGCTCTATTGACCAGATTGACTTGACAAGGTGTGGGATTTCAGTGGTCCGATTAGTGTGAGGAGAGCTTTCCAAATCTCAAGACTTTGTTGACTTCCACTCATATATTAACTCTACCTGAGTAAGGTGTGGACTTTACTGTGTGTTGTGATGCTTCACGAGTTCGGTTTGGTGGTGTATTGGTGCCAAAGGGGAATGTGTTGTCTTATGCTTATAGGCTCTTAAAGAGACATGAGAAGAACTACCCTACTCATAATTCGGAGTTGGCAGCCGTGGTGTTTGTACATAAGTTATGGAGTTTCTATTTGTATGGGGTGCATTGTGAGATCTTCACTAATCATCGGAGTCTTCAGTACATCTTCAGTCAGAAGGATCTGAACTTGAGACAACTTAGATGACTTGAGTTGCTAAATAACTATGATGTGACCATTCTATATCATCCGGGGAAGGCCAGTGTGGTGGCCGATGTTTTGAGTTAGAAGACTCCTAGCTTGGGGAGTCTTGTCGAGCTTAGTATTGAGGAGAGACTGTTGGCTAGAGATGTTCAAATGTTACCTAACAGGCTGGTCTGGTTGTAGATCTCAGAGAAGAGTGATGGTATGATTACTTTTACTGAGGCTCGGTCTTCTTTAGTCGAGTTGATCCGTGAGCACCAGTTTAATGATGATAAGTTATCTCTCATTCAAGACAAAGTGTTGAGAGATAAATCCAAGGAAGTTGTTATTGATTCTGATGGTGTCTTGAGGATTAGAGACAGGATTTGTGTGACCAAGATGGGCGAGTTGATTAGATTGATTCTTGAGGTGGCCCATTGTTTTCGATATTCCATTCATCTGGGAGTGGCGAAGATGTATCATGATGTGAGCCAGCATTATTGATGGTGTGGCATGAAGAGGGATATTGCAAACATTGTATCCTGGTGTTTTACTTGCCAACATGTCAAATGTGAGCACCAGCGGCCCGAGGGTATATCTCAGAGGATGCCTATTCCAACTTTGAAGTGGGAGCGGATCATTATGGACTTTGTTGTGGGTTTGCCTACCACAGTGAGTGGTTATGCCTCTATTTGGGTTGTTGTTGATAGGCTGAGCAAGTCTATCCACTTCATTCCTATTCGGGTGAAGTATACGATAAAGAAGTTAGCCTAGCTTTATGTCAATCTGATCAAGGTTCATTTTCGCTTCCCATTTCTGGAAGGCATTACAACATAGTTTGGGTACTTAGTTAGATATGAGTTCAACTTTTCACCGTCAAACAGATAGGCAGTCCGAGCAGGAGATTCAGGTGCTGTAGGACATGCTCCGAGCTTGTATGATCGATTTTGGTGCTAGATGGGATCGACATTTGCCCTTAGAAGAGATTTCCTACAGTAACAATTATCACTCCAGTATTCAGATAGCACCTTTTGAGGCGTTGTATGGCAAACGGTATAGATCTCTGATCGGTTAGTTTGATTCGGCGGAGATGGACTCTTTGGATACAAACTTTGTTAGAGATTTTATAGAGCAAGTTTGTATGATTTAGTATAGACTGTTGACAACCCAAAGTCAACAAAAGAGTTATGCAGACCGGAGAGTTAGAGCTTAGTGTTTATGGAGGGTGATCATGTTTGTATCCAAGGCAAACATATCCCTAGATTCATTGGACCTTTTGAGATTTTGATCCGAGTGGGAGAGGGTGCCTATAAATTGGCCTTGCCACCTAGTTTGTCAGCAGTTCATCATGTTTTCCATCTCTCTATGCCTTAGAAGTATATTTCGGATGAGTCTCATGTGCTTTTACTTGATTCAGTGGAGTTGGGTCCAGACTTGACATTCAAAGGAGATTGCTTTAGTGAAGGTGCAGTGGAAGCACCATTCAGTTGGAGAGGCGACTTGGGGGAGGAGTCCGACATGCGTGCCAGATATCCTCAGCTTTTCGAAGCTTCAGGTACTTTCTTTTACTTTAGATTTGAGGACAAACATGGTTTTTAGTGGTGGATAATGTAATGACCCGGAAGATCATTTTTGAGAATTTTGAACTATTCGTTTAACTTTAGGTAATTAATTAATAGGTAATTATAGATAATTAACTTAATTGATAGTAAATGGGATAAAGTGATAATTTATTTAAGATCTTATACCATTTGGCCCATATGTATGTATATATATATTAAAAATAAGCTGGTGAAATTTAGTAGTTTTAAATTATAATTATTATTCAAAGAAAAAAAACTACCCAGAACGTGACTTCGTGCAACATCAGCAACGAAGATACGACCTCCTGGTAAGAAAATCTCAATTTAGCTCCAACTTTATCTTGTATACATTTATTTTTGATGGTTACTTACATCAATTTCTTATTAAATGAGGTTGGATAAAGAAAATAAAGTGCAAGGCTGACCAGTAACATTTGAACTTGGAAAAATAGGAATTTTTGTGAGCATTCTTAGTGTGATGTTGGCCAAATGATTGAACAAGGTTTATTATGTACTTAATGTCTGTGACTTTTGGGACATGACAAGTTGTCAAACAATATTCATGGAAAAACATTAATTATAAAAGTTATCCTTGGTAAATAATAGAATGTCAATTTGTAGTTTCTTTTGTTAGTTCTTCCTTTTTTATTTTTTCAATGATTACTAATAATTAGCTTATTATTCAAAAACTATTAATATCAATATACATGTAATTCAAAGATTTGAAACAGAAAGAATGAGTGATGAACTATTACTACATCAAGAAGAAAAATTTCATTGCTAAAAGGCACAAATAGTGCATTCTAAGGACATTAAAAATCTAATACAAAGATACCTTAGATTCATCAAATATTTTACATGTTACACTGTTTACAAAAGCGGTGTGCTACACCTGCTACAATAACCTTTAGGCTTGAATTTTTTAGAATATAAGATCTGACATGTTAATTGGTATCAAGATTAGGAGCTTGATAATAGATTTAAGTGAGTTTTTAGGTCTAAACTATACATGTAGTAATATAGGTATTGTTAGTTTTGAAATCTTATTGTGATTATTTATGTGAATATATTGCATTGATCTTGAAGGCCAACAAAAAGGGAAGGCTCAAATTCCACACTAATTATTCGATTTTTTGAGGCAAGTAGATTTCTCAACCCTTGTTAAGTGTAGAGAATTGTGTATTTCCTTGTGGTGTGTGTTGGGGAGTAATGAGAATTTGTTATGCATTGATTTGTACATATTAAATAATTATAATGATGAAAAAGGGGTAATAAAAGGCAATGTGATTAATTATTGGTGTGTGATGTGTTGAGAATGGTTTGAAAGGCTTATTAATTTATTGTTGATGTTTTATCACAATTGTCTTGTTGTGAAATGTGCATTGTTACAAAAATGGTCATCTCTAGATTATTTGCGTGAACATGTCAGTTGCATTGGTTCTGAGGCATGGTTGTGACAAGTGTTATGTGAATTGAGGAAGAATAAGAAATTAAAGAGGATGTACTATTTCGAGGGACGTGTCGCATGCCACTACATATATTATGATTTGAGGGACGTGTCACATGTTGCGATGGATTTTATTATCGAGGGTCGTGTCATACGCCATGATGGATGCATGGACAGATATGTCCCCCATGGGTCCCAGATAGAGAGACAGTGGATGGGCATCATTAGGTCAGACATGCATCACTATACTTGACACTACATTGCATAAATTTATCATTTGTTAACTTGTGAGTGCCTTTCAGTGGAACTTGTGATTGGTGAACCTGATCTTATGTATTGCTGATTTGTATTGTTGAAGTGTTGTGGTTGAATTATGTGTTATGTAAATTGTGAACTATAAGGTTGGACTGGTTTTATGTAGGTTGTAGTTGTGGATGTTCGATTGGGCCGTAAGGAGTACCCATATTCTATACCCTTAGCTTGTGTTTAGAAATTTGCTTGTTGGGTCCGTGTGGTTTGATATTCACCCATTGCTTCTACATTTGTGTAGGTTACGAGCCTGGATCTTCGTGATACTCTTATTTCTCTTCTTCTCTGAGGATTCCTATGGAGATTTGTGAGGTAGATGTTTGTCATCTCAACGGTTTTTCTTACTCCTATTTATGATGTTCTAATTGAGAGACAACTTCATTTGAGACTTACCTATTTTCTTTCAATTATATTGTATTAAATTAGAGGTTTGTGCACATGACAACTAGGTTTCATGGATTTAGTTTAGTTCACCTATTATCCGCATTATATATTGTTATTCAATTTTTACTTAGAGTTTATTTCCGCTCTTTATCATAATGGTTGGGTTTCATGCTGACTTGTCTTGGTGGGATAAGACGAGTGCCATTACATCCATTTTTGGTTATCTGATAACACTTAACTTCACTTCAAATTCTAAGTGTAGGCGGTCGCTAACAAGTATAAACCCAACTAAGAGTTGGGGTCAATCTCACAGTGAGTGATATGGTAAAAAATTCGATTAAGAAGTAAAATGGTGTTCTAATCATTTGTAGATGTAGACATTTTCACAACAATAAAGTAAATGTCAAATGGGAGGGGGGGGGGGATTCGGGAAACCAATTAACAACTACAAATAACAGTGAGTAAACAAGTAGAGTGGTTTTTTGGGAGTATGATAAATTGAATGATAATTTCGCGTAATGGGTGATTACTAATTACTCAAAGTCATTGAATAGCGGTGGGTAGGCTAGGTCTTAGGTGCAATACTCATTTCTCAATCAATTATCACAAATCAAGTGAGTTCTTTTGAACCTAAACAAGAACAACACAGATTAATAACCCATAACCTTGATCAATCTACTTTTTCAAGCTATATTTGTAAGATTGCATTGAAACCCACTTTATCAAGCTAGATTCGTAACAACACAATCACTACAGTTATCAATTAATAATTTAACTGTAACACTTCTTTCTCAAGCAAGTATAAAGTACTAGGCTAGAACATCATTTGCAACTACAATTCTTAAATTAAACCACATAAAATCAGTAATTAACAACACTCATTAGCTAATTAATGCATTCAACTACATAATCATACCGCCAAGAACGGGGTTTTAGCCAAACATAATAAACAACAAGAAATCGTTACCAACAAAGTTTTCCATGAGATTAAGCAACAATCCGCAAGTCTCCAAATGCTCATATTTAAGCTAAAAGTCTCACAAATCTTAAATATCTACTCAAAAAGTTTAACAACAATGTTTTGAATGTTTAAGATAAAAAAAACCAGAACTGGACAATGTGGGAACTCCTTTTCTTCTTTTTCAAAAATTGCATTTGTACGTTCCTAGAAATTTCAGCATCGGAGTCACTTGGTGAAGTAAGTTGGGTTTCACCGACCTAGTCGGCGACACGCCAAGTGCTCCCTTTATCGCCTTCTTGGCTTGGGCTTTCACCATCTCTTTTTTGTAACTTTAGGCGATCGAGATTGACATTGCCAATCCATTCGGCGCGTCGCCGAACCATTCATCTGCTCGCCAAGTTAGTCTTGTCCATGGGCTGGCATGCTGGAACTTTGGGCGAGCTGAAGGTCCACTCGGCGACTCGCCGAATGGCTTTGAGGAGTTCCAGCCTTGCTTTTCTTCAACTTTTTCCGCTTTTTCACTCATATTTTCCATGTAATGTCCTTGCCTTGCTCTTTTGCCTTCAATGCTGCAAATTAACATTTCAACATCAGTTATGGGCATCGAATGGGCATTGAGGACACTAAATCTTTGTAAATTAAGCCCTAAATAAGTCGAATTCCCCGACTAATCAACACCCATAACTTAAACTTTTGATTGTCCTCAAGTAAAACACAAGATCAATCAGATCAACAAGGATGTCTACAATAGTGCTACTTGAGACTCAACATGAATGCACACGAGGTTCAATCTACCAATGCAATGTTCAATTGTGCACTACAAGTTTGAAATTGTGACTAGCCATCATTAAATAGAAGTCAAGCTCACAATGCTTGCTTCAAATGCAAATTAAAACTCAACACAAGTATTCGAATTCCCTCCACTAAGAATGATTCCATGCCCACACAAAATTCATCAAAGCTTATGACTTACGGAATCAAAATCAACTCTCACGCTCTCAATGATAAACACATGCATGATTCTACCTATATGCTTGCCCATATTTTCCGATCAACCTATCATTAGTCTCAATGAAGATCACCAAACTCTTTCAAGGCTTGTAACAGGGTTGAGTGTAAAGGTATGATCATTATGCCTTAGTGACTTTTACCTCTTTTTTTTGGTGAATGAAACTTTTCATTTAAAAAAAAAAGTGAACAATTACAAAACTAAATAGGTGCAGACCACCTATTTCTCAATCCTTCTAGTAATGTCCATCAATACATATCCTACTAAATATATAAAAGAAAAAAGACATTATGTTTAGGTAAAGAAGCAATCTATCTCAAAACTATTCAATGACTACTATGATATTTAAATGAGAAATGATTAATAAACCAGTGTCTACCCATCCCTATGGAATTCCGACTATCAAAGTAAGAGAAGCCTTCCCTCTTGGAAGAGTTTGAGCTCTCACACGAAGATGATAGGCAATTTCCCTTAACAACTTGTCCACTTGAACTTGGCCCTGTTCAAACCTGATTTTATTTCTCTCTCTCAAGATCAATGCAACCAGTGTGACGAAACAATAACTAACCAAAACACCTTTGCTAGATGTACCTTTAGCCTGAGTATTTACCCAATGTAGTTTTTTTTCCAGCCATCAATACTTCTGGTAAAGCCTAACCAATCCAACAAACGTGCCCAAATAGCCTTTGTGGTAGAGGAATAAAAAACAAATGTTCTACAGTCTCCATTACATTGTTACAAAAACTACACACAAGAGGTATCTTAATAGACTTCACCTCAGCTATACAAAATAGCCATAGGTCATCTGCAAAACAAACATGAGTGACCCCAACCTTTTACACCTCGGATGATACTGGAAACCAATGCTCTTATCCAATTGAGAGAGTTCTATTTAGAGGTATTCCATAGCAAGCACAAAAAGGTAAGGAGACATAGGGTCCCCTTGCCTGATGCCTTTCTTACCCTCAAAAGGTGTTGTGAGTCCTCCAAACAACAGTAATGAGTATGATACTGAGGTAATTCAAGCCATCACCCACTTTATGAATAAGTAAGGAAATCCCAACTATGCCATGATTGATTCTAAGAAGCACTATTCAACAGAATCATAAGCTTTCCTTCGATCTACCTTCATAACACATCGAGGAGATATCATTTCCTTGTGTACCACTTTAGGATTTCATGACTGATCAATACATTATCAATAATAATCCTCCCCACTATGAAGGTAGAGTGTGTAGGACTAACAACAAGGTCAATCACTAGCTTTATTCTGTTCTTTAAGATGTCTGTAGTGATCTTATAGAACGTGGTCCAACAAGCTATAGGTCTGTAGTCTTTTAACTGGGAAGGATTAGGGACTTTAGGTATAAGAGTACAGTACAACTAAAGGCGTTAAGAATTTCACCCATGTGAAAGAATTCTTGGATAGCCTTAACCAAATTTGATTTTACTACTGTCCAGTTCTTCACAAAAAACTAAATTGGAAATCCATCAATCCCTGGAGACTTATCACTCGACATAATTTTGATGGTAAGCATGATCTCTTCTCAGTTACAGGAACCATTAGCCTACACTTCTATTCATATGTTAGAGAAAGCCCCTCTATTATAAATGAAACATTAGGACATGGTGGTAGTGTAACACCCCGAAAATTAGTAGGCTAAACTAGAGCTTGACGTGAGGGTTAGAGTCCTAGATATAAATACATGTACTTAAAATAAAGAGTTTTGGGTTAGAACGTCAAGGTATGACCCCCCAAGGACCAACCAAGGGTCCTTGAGGAGGACCCTAAATTCTGCCCCAAAACAGTGATCCACAAAGGGACCCACACCTCGTAGAGGAGTCCACGCCCCGGGGATGAGGGGTCGTGGGTCAGGGTCCAAGAACATGCCACAGACCACCACCCATTCTTGACCAGTATGCCCCGTGGGCGTGGTCTCGTGGGTGAGGTAGTGTTGGTGTTAGACGGTTAAATGAAGACTTAGTGGAACTTTTCGGAATTAATTAGGGGTTAAGTGGTGTTGTTTTAACCTTATTTAGATCACCTATATAAAGGCTATAGACCCCTAAATTCATTACTCCTAGTCGTTATTTGAACTCACCAAAAAGAACCCAATTCACTCCAAGAAATTCTCTCTCTAAAAAGTGAAAAAGAAGAAGAAGAGAATCAAGCTACGTCAAAATCCTACAATCTTCCAAGCTTTATGAGGGATTTGTATTCAAGGTATGATAACATATTCATCCATGGAGTCCCCTAAAATATCCCAATTGTGAAGATGAAATCCCCAATTCAAGTTAGGATTCCTTTCAATATTATGGGTTATGTTGAGTATGAATCCAATTGAGTGTATATTTATTGTTTATGATTGAATTAGTACTGAATCATGTTATTATGATGACATTATAAGTTTTCTATGCCTAACCCTAGTCTAATTGATGAAATTCAAGTAATGTGGGTTTATGCCTTGTGAAGGGAAATTGAGTATTCATAGATGGTCTTCTAGAATTGGTGATATGTATAGTAATTGTTCAACAATAAAACCATGTAGACATGAATTGAATTAGAATAATTTATATGTGATGGATCATGACTAGTAAAGCTTGAGATTGAACCTTTATGATGATATATGATTCGAATCACTTAAGAATAAAACATGTGATTAAAATGTCTTGAAATCTAGGTATGTATGATGATTGTAAGAAGTAAAGCTTTGGGAGTAAGACTTGTAGTCATGAATTTTGATTGCTAAGGCTTTGAGAGTAAAGCTGAAATGTTGAATTATGTATGTAATGGCTTTGAGAGTGAAGCCTATATGAGAATGGTAGATTAGTAAATATCATTATTGTGGGAGGACTTTACCCTCTCCTCATCTACCTTATGAATGTTTGAATACATAAAGTGATAGAATCACATGAAACATGGGGTGGTTGTCAAGGACATCCCTCCATGATTCATGAGTTAAGTAAGGCTTAATAACTAGTCTAAGGGGTGTATGTTTGTCCCCGAATGGATTTTGACAATGAAATGGAGGCTTACAAATAGTTGGGTCTGGGCTTTCAAAATAAAGGAGGCTCACACCTAGTTGAGTCCGGGCTTCCAAAGTAAAGGGGGAACACTCACATAGTAGAGTGCGGGTTTTCCCAAAGTAGGTCTCATGAGATGGAAGCCTTCACCTAGTGGAGTCCGGGTTTCTAGTAGCAATATATGTATCCAATGAACTAAGGCATGCTTAAAGAAGTATCTCCTAGTGTTAGAAAGAATTAATGAACTTAGACATGCTTAAAGAAGTATCTCCTAGTGTTCGAAAGCATTAATGAACTTAGACATTCTTAAAGAAGTATCTCATAGTGTTCAAGATAACGATGAACTAAGACATGGTTGAAGAAGTATGTCATAGTGTTCAAAAGTAAATAAAAGGAACTAAGATGTGCTTAAAGATGTATCTCCTAGTGTTCCAAAGTTTTGAAAGAGGGACTAGTCGCCAACCAAAAAGTATGATTATGATGACCCATAGTGTTACTTAGCATGGGTGGTACGGGGTCTTATCCATGAATTGCACTAGTATGACTTGAGGTTATCTAGGAAGTGTTTCTCTTATTTGATATGTATGTTGAGATGAGATCGTTGTTATAGTTGCCTTCCTTGATATGTTTGACTAAAGGTGAATGTTTCCTTGTCAATGAGATATAAGCTAAGGATGAGATCAAAGATGGTAAGTATGTATGATGGCTTAAGGTGGTACTTAGTATGGGTGAGATTATGGGGTCTTATCCATGCACTGCACAAGAATGAGTTGAAGCTACTTATGAAGTTTTCCTCTTATAATATGAAGGACTAAGGGATGACTACTACTTATATTATGCCTATGTTGGAGATTATGCTTATGACTATGTTGGTGTCTCTTATGCTTATAGTTTATGTTTTATAAAGTATCTCTTATGATTATGGCATATATCATATGATTGACTAACCTTTATTTTATGCTCTTATGATGTTATGCTAGCTATCATATTTAGTACATTTTGTACTAACGTAGACTCTTGCCTACATTCTTATCAAATGTAGGGTCCAGCGATATTGAGTTCCATTATATTTTTCGTGGCTAGGTTTCTAGTAGAGCAAGGAGTTGAAGACTTGGTGAGTCCTCATAGCATCGAGGATGCGATCACCTTTATTTTGATGTCTTTGTTTTATGTTTTAAATTTTTTGTATGGACTTCGCCCCAAAGATTTAATTCAAGTTGTTTTAGATGGTTTGAGACAAAGTGTTATAGACTTCCGCTTGCATTTATAAAAAACTTTGATTGTATGGAAAAAGTTTTAAAATTTTTGCATCATTTCTATTTCTTTATGTTATTATATGCTAAGTGTCTTACATTGAGTCCTTCGGAATCTATGTGCCATGTTACATCTAGGGTATACCCCTGGGTTGTGACAAACATGGTATCAGAGCACAAGGTTTAGAATGGTACTAGGATATCTCAAACCACGTCTATTAGAGTCTTGTTTATAAGTGTGAAGCGTGCCACATTTATGAATGAGAGGCTATTAGATGTTTAGGAAACTTCACTTCTTCATTCTCTAAGTTGTTCCATAGAGTTTAACTCTATTAGGTCTTTCTCCTATTTCATGCCCTATGGTTTTTAGGATATGAATACTACAAGGGCTAATGCTAGAAGGAATGAAGGAGAGAATGTGGAGCAAGAAGTTGCACTCCAAGCTCCTCCTCAAGCTCCAATTTATCCTTCGGCTATGTTCAGAGATTAGGTCGGCCTTTCAAATATTGGCTCAAGCCATGACACACAAATGAATAGTGAGGTGGTAGCTCCGCTGAACCCAATAGTGGGCGTTGATGCTTCAAGAGTGAGGGATTTTATGAGGATGAATCCTCCGGAGTTTTATGGCTCTAAAGTGGAAGAGAAGGGGTTTATATATGAGGTTTATAAGGTACTTTCTATCATGGGGGTGACTTCGGTAGAAAAAGTGGAGCTAGCCACTTACCAATTGAAAGATGTTGCTCAAGTATGGCATGAACAATGGAAAGATGGGAGGCTGGTAGGAGCGGATCCAATTGAGTGGGAAGTGTTCAAACTAGCATTTCTTGATAGGTTCTTTCCTCGAGAGTTGAGGGAAGCTAAGGTTGAAGAGTTCATTAACCTTAGGCAAGATAGCATGACTATTAAGGAGTATGCCTTAAAATTTACCTAACTATCCAAGTATGCTCCATTTATGGTGGTGAATTCAAGGGATATGATGAGTAGGATTTTGACGGGCGTGTCCGACATGGTAGGAAAAGAATGTCGTACTACAATGCCCCATCATTATATGGATTTCTCACGTCTTATGCTGTACTCCCAACAGATTGAGGAATTAAAGTTTAAGGAGAAGAATAGGGAAGTAAAGAGGGCTAGAACTGGAGATGGAAACTTCTCCAATGCTAGGTCTGATGGACAAGGTAGACCTAAGTTTAAACAAATGTATTCTGGTTAGGATTCTCCCAATACCCCTAGGTTTAACCAAGAGAAGGGTGGTGGGTATCCATTACCTAAGCCTACTTGCACCAAGTGTTGAAGGAATCACCATGGTAGGTGCCTAGCCGGCATGGATGGTTGTTATGGTTGTGGAAAAAGTGGGCAAAAAATGAGAGATTACCCGATGCTTAAGGCTAAGGGAAGAGAGGATAAGCAAATGACTTCTAGTGATTTGGATGGGAATTCCCTGAAGAAGAATAGGTTTTATGCTCTCCAAGATAGAGGTGAGCAAGAGTGTCCTCCGGATGTTGATATCGGTATGTGTCTTATGCTCTACTAGATTCTGGTATTGTTTGGTCTTTTGTGACTTTATATGTTAGACTTTGATATTGTGTTGAGTATGAGTGGTCTACATTATTATTATGTGTTGTTGATAGTAGAACCCTACTTGGCAATTTTGAGCTTTGGGTATATTGGTGATGACTTGAGGATAGGGTGTTTAGATAATGCCTAGATCTGATAATTGAGTAGATTTCTATAGAGGGTAGTAGTATAGTTCACCATGGGTTAGAGTCATCTTGTGTGATGAATGTGAAAGCTTAGTGATAACTTAATCCGACCTTAGTTGAATTGAAAAAAATGATGCTTAGAAATTCCGTTTAGGCTCGCTCCCAAGGGGGAGATAGTTAGTAAGGTCGTTGAATGTTCTTAATGTTCATAGTTTGGCTATGTGTGAAGTCATGTGAGTTTTAGGTGTTTCCATGACCTTCTTATGTGATGCATGTTCTTAAAAACTACTGTTTTGAAAGAAAATGAGTTTACATTATTTATTTTCTCATGTTGTAGGGCATTGAGTATCAGTTGCCTATAGACTTCATGAGGTGAGTTGATGAGCATGCCTTAGTTCGGAGTTGAGAGATTCCTCAAAGAATAGATGTGTTTGATAGTAAATTGCATATGAGCTCCATGAGAGTGTGTTGAGAATGTTTTATTTTGGAGATTGTAGTTCCTCCTTGAACATGAGTAGATGTTTAATTTCATGCATCTTGGGTTGTTAGATGTAGTTCCTTCTTCCTTGTATTGCATTGAGTATGTTTATCTTGGAGTTGAAGTTTCCTCCTTTGTTTATGTGCATTTACATGTGTTGCATGCATGATGGGCTGCTAGTCATGAGACATTTCCTTTAACAGGTGTTTAGAATCGTCATTCGATGACGAATGTTCCCAAGGGGGACATATTGTAGCACCCTAGAAACTAGTAGGCTAAACTAGAGCTTGACGTGAGGGTTAGAGTCGTAGATATAACTCCCCATACTTGAAATGAAGGGTTTCGGGTTAGAACATCAAGGTACGACCCCACAAGGACCAACCAAGGGTCCTTGAGGAGGACCCTAAATTCTGCCCAAAATAGTGATCCACGAAAGGGACCCACACCCCCTAAGGGGTCCACGCCCCGTGGGTGAGGGGTCGTGGGTTAGGGACCCAAAATAGGCCACAGACCACCACCCACGCTTGAGCAGCACGCCCGTGGGTCCACCCATGGTCTGTGGGCGTGGTCCCATGGGTGAGAGAGTGTTGGTCTTCGACAGTTAAGTGAAGACTTAGTGGAACTTTTTAGAATTAATTAGTGTTAAGTGGTGTCGTTTTAACCTTATTTAGATCATCTATATAAAGACTCTAGACCCCTAAATTCATTGATCCTAGTCATTATTTCAACTCACCAAAAAGAACCCAATTCTCTCCAAGAAATTCTCTCTCTAGAAGAAGAAGAATAAGAATAAGAATAAGAAGAAGAAGAAGAAGAAGAAGAAGAAGAAAAAGAAGGTGAAGAAGAAGGAGAAGAACGAGAAGGAGGAGGAGGAGAAGGAGAAGGAGAAGGAGAAGGAGGAGGAGGAGGAGAAGAAGGAGAAGGAGAAGAAGAAGAAGAAGAATAAGAAGAAGAATAAGGAGGAGAAGAAGAAGAAGGAGGAGGAGAAGAAGGAGGAGGAAGAAGAAGAAGAATCAAGCTAGGTCAAAATCCTTCAATATTTCAAGCTTTTTTAGGGCTTTGTCTCCAAGGTATGATAGATTATTCATCCATATATTCTTCCATCCATGGAGTCCCCTAGAATTTCCCTAATTGTGAAGATGAAATCTCCAATTCAAGTTAGGGTTCCTTCCAATATTGTGGGTTATGTTGAGTATGAGTCCAATTGAGTGGATATTTATTGTTTATGATTAAATTAGTAGTGAATCATGTTATATGATGAAATTACAGTAATGCGGGTTCATGCCCTGTGAAGGGAAATGACTCATAGATGATCTTCTAGAATTGGTGATATGTAAAGTAATTGGTCAAGAATAAAAGCATGTCGACATGAATTCAATTAGAATAATGTATATTTGATAGATAATGATGATTGTAAGGAGTAAAGCATTTAGAGTAAGGCTTGTAGTCATGAATGTTGATTTCTAGGGCTTTGAGAGTAAAGCTAAAATGTTGAATTATGTATGTAATGGCTTTGAGAGTGAAGCCTATATGAGAATGGTAGATTAGTAGATATCATTGTTGTGGGAAGACTTTACCCACCTCATCTACCTTATGAATGTTTGAATGCATAAAGTGTTAGAATCACTTGAAACATGGGGTGGTTGTCAAGGACATCCTTCCATGAGTCATGAGTTAAGTAAGGCTTAATAACTAGTCTAAGGGGTGTATGCTTGGTCCCAAATGGATATTGACAATGAGATGGAGGCTTACAAATATTTCGGTCTGGGCTTCCAAAATAAAGGAGGCTTACACCTAGTTGGATCCGGGCTTCCAAAGTAAAGGGGGAACTCTCACATAGAAGAGTGCGGGTTTTCCGAAAGTAGGTCTTATGAGATGGAAGCCTTCACCTAGTGGAGTCCGGGTTTCTAGTAGCAATCTTCGTATCCAATGAACTAAGACATGCTTAAAGAAGTATCTCCTAGTGTTCGAAAGCATTAATGAATTTAGACATGCTTAAAGAAGTATCTCCTAGTGTTTGAAAGCATTAATGAAGTTAGACATGCTTAATGAAGTATCTCATAGTGTTCAAGATAACGATGACCTAAGACATGCTTGAAGAAGTATCTCATAGTGTTCAAAAGTAAATAAGAGGAACTAATATATGCTTAAATAGGTATCTCCTAGTGTTCTAATGTTTTGAAAGAGCGACTAGTCCCCAACCAAGAAGTATGATTATGATGACCCAAAGTGGTACTTAGCATGGGTGGGATGATGGGGTCTTATCCATGCATTGCACTAGTATGACTTGAGGTTATCTAGGAAGTGTTTCTCTTATATGATGTATGTTGAGATGGGATTGTTGCTATAGTTGCCTTCCTTGATATGTTTGACTAAAGGTGAATGTTTCCTTGTCAATGATACATAAGCTCAGAATGAGATCAAAGATAGTAAGTATGTATGATCGCCTAAGGTGGTACTTAGTATGGGTGAGATTATGGGGGTCTTATCCATACATTGCACAAGAATGTCTTGAAGTTACTTATGAAGTTTTCCTCTTATGATATGAATGACTAACGGTTGACTAATACTTATTTTATGTTGGTGTTGGAGATTATGCTTATGACTATGTTGTTTTCTCTTATGCTTATAGTTTATGTTTTATAAAGTATCTCTTATGATTATGGCATATATCATATGATTGACTAACCTTTATTTTATGCTCTTATGATGTTATGCTAACTATCATATTTAGTACATTTTGTACTAACGCAGACTCTTGCCTACATTCTTATCAAATGTAGGGTCCGGCGTTATTGAGTTCTATTCTCGTGACTAGGTTTCTAGTAGAGCAAGGAGTGGAAGACTTGGTAAGTTGACATAGCATCGAGGATGTGATCACCTTTCTTTTATTTCTTTCCTTTATGTTTTAGACTTTTTTATGGGCTGCGTCCCAAAGATTTAATTCAAGTTGTTTTTAGATGGTTTTAGACAAAGTGTTATAGACTTGTGCTTGCTTTTATAAAAGACTTTGATTGGATGGAAAAAAATTTAAAATTTCTGCATCATTTCTATTGCTTTATGTTATGATATCCTAAGTGGCTTACATTGAATCCTTAGTGGTTCTATGCCATGTTACATATAGGGTATACCCCTGGATCGTGACACGTAGATTTTCAGTTCTTGCCCCCATTAGTTCTGAGTAAAATCTAATAAATCGAGCTTCCACCAGTTGAGGGTCTTGCACCTTTGTACCTGCATTATCATAAACTGAAGTAATGGAGTTTTTGCTCTCTCTCATCTTCACCCGAGAATGAAAAAACTTAGTACTAGCATCTGCACTTTTTATCCAGTTTGCTCTAGATTTTTGTTGCAAGACTAGAGTTTCGGCATCATTCTATTTCCTAATTTCTTCTAGAAGTTGTTTCTCCATTTCAATTAGCCTTGGACACAGGGGATTTGTAACTAAGCTGCTCTGAGTAATTTCTAACTGCCTCTACCAATTTCTAACCATAAGATGCCATGTAGGAACTAAAATTCTTTAATCCTATCTTCACATGTTTCAGTTTTTGCCACATTCGTTTTATTGTTGTCCCTCGAGTTAGCTTCTGCCAACTTTCGTCAACTAGCCTACCAAAGTCTGGATGATTGAGCACTGTTTTGAACAACTTAAACAACTTAGGATTTGAATAGGGAGGAGGGCACACTTGTATCAGAATAGGGGAATGGATAGATATACCAGCGCCTAGGTAATCAACCTTCACATGACTATAATTTTTCATCCATGGGAAGTTACCAAACGCCCAATTTATTTTCGAATAAACTATGCTATTACCCTATTGTTTATTGAAAAATGCATAATGACACCCTGTAGCTTTCAGTGCTGTAATTTCCGAAGTGTCTATGCAGTTTTGGAAGTCTTGAGTTTCACCTGGTAACACAGGGGAACCCAACCTATCTCCTAATGATAGAACATTATTGAAGTCACCTGTTATAATCGAGAACTCTTGAGTTAGTCTTCCCATCCCAATCAGTTCTAACCAAAGTTGAGCTCTGGTAGGACTGTCATTCTTGACATACACAACGGTGAGTTTACTCTTAAAGTAACTAGCACTATCACTGAGAATACAATGGATGAATTGCTCAGTTAGCTTCTCCACTTGTATTTGGGCTGAATTCCTCCACAGTAACCAAATTCAACCATTCCTTCCCAATGGATAGTTGCAACAAGATTTCCAGTCAGCACTCAACTTATTTATAATGTTTTGTGGACTCAGAGATAATAGATTACTCGTCAATACCTCCAGACTTAGATAGTATTCCATTATCACATATCTCCCTAGATCCAGGAATGGCCCACATTCGTCGAAAGACATCAATGAGATGTTGCTGCATCACTAGGTCAGCCTCGATCTGGCGAATAAACTGCACCAATGTCTCATCAGGTTCACTAGAATCACTATTCTCTTGATTATCCCTCTCTTTTTCTTGACCCTCAATTGGTTGTGGGTCATTACTCGCTCCAAAAACCATCATCTTCCTCTTCAGATAAGGAAGGAGTGTGTTGTACAGTAGCCCTGACTATTCGAGATCTAGTGGCTCGGGTGGGAGTGATCCTCAATTTCTGTATTGACCCGGACTGCAGAGCTTCTAGATGTCTCCTAACTTGAACTTTGTTCAAGAGAAACAGGGGGTGAGGTGTGTGGTTGTGCCGTTTGGCACCTTGGTTTTGATATTGAACCTGAGAGACAGCGAGTTAGAATCCACGTATATCAAATGGCACACTAACGGGTACTTAGACTTCCCTTGTGTAGTTATACAAAGTGACTCTTTGCCTTAAGAATGTCATCACTCAATCTATCACTGGGAAGGACCACGCAATAAACAAAGAATGAAATAAGAAAAGGAAAATCTTTTTGATAATTTTTTCATATGCGGCTCCATATGGTTTGTGGTAGATACCACGACCTGTCTAGGCACTGTGAGCTTCATCCAGTGAACATCAACCCCTAAGTGTGGTTTACAAAGGGTTTCATGGCCCGTGCACCCTTACACAGTCCGTGAAACCTGTTCTGTACTTACACTCAGGTTAGGTTTCAACTTGTTCATTCAACAACATCCCAAAAACGACCTTCTTAGCCTTCCCACTCATGATTTCATCTTATTTTTTCAAACCCATAACAAAGTAAATATCATATTAACATCTAACATGGAAATATGTTAAGTTCATACTATACCAACAACATATAAACACACATAATCAATCTTCATTCAATAATACCAAAAGAGGATCAATAATTAGTAGTTCTATACTTGATTTCAATATGATCAAACTTATATCAAGTAAAGAGTGAGAATTTACTTCAAACTGAACTCTAATTTTCGTGCAAAGAGAAGAAGAAAACTTGATTTTTGGAAATTTCTTGTAATATTGAATTAGGTCTTGAACTATTCTTTCATTTCTTGTATAGAAGTTAGAAACCTCTTCTTTTGCCAAAAAAACATTATGAATAGAAGTAAAGGAGGAAAGAAACTGTCTTTTGGCATTTAGAAAGCTTTTAAATACATTGAGTTTCATTTATTTGTCGCGTGGGTGGGGTTGGGTATCAGTGTCGACTTAATCCTGATGGGCTATGAAGTGGCTCATGAAGAGCACCACAGGCCGTACAAATGCTCATGATCAGGACTTAGGCAGGAAAACTTACCTGCAAGTTCACGAGGGGCTAAACGGTCTGTCTATGGTCAGACGGGCCGTAAAACCTTCCGTGAACCTTATTTCCCTTTTGTCCAGTGAGCTCTGTTTGTGTTGGTTTGCATCTTCATGGGTAGTAAAGTGTTCAACGGCCCATTTGGTGGCTCGTGAAGAGCACTTTAGGCCTCAACTTTTTCGTACATATATTTACACACTGTGACTCTATAACAAAAATTAAACTACTTATTACAAATACATCTTGGGTAGCCTCCCCAGTAGCGCACAATTTAATGTCACAGCGCGATGCAGGGTTACTTTATTACTTAGAATACATCAAGTTTGCATTTCTCAACTATATTCACTTATTCTGGAACTCCCATGTATGCCTTGACTCGCTGGCCATTTGCCTTGAACATCTCACATTTTTTGTTTTCAAGTTCAATTGCTCCAGATTGAAATACTTGGGTCACTTTGAATGGCTCAGACCATTTGGACCTAAGCTTTCCCGGAAATAGGCGTATCTTTGAGTTAAAACATAGCACTAATTCTCCGAGGCTGAAAGTCCTCTTCTCGATATTCTTGTGGTGATACAGATTCATTATTTCCCTGTATAATGCAAATCTCTCATAAACCCTTAGTCGAAACTCATCCATCTCATTGGTCTACTCGATTCACATATTCAGTCCTTCACTCCAACTCAAGTTTAGGTTTTTTAGCTCCCATAGTGCCTTATGTTCCAACTCTAGAGGCAAATGACATGCCTTTCCAAACACTAATTGATATGGTGACATACTAATGGGTTTTTGAAAGTTGTATGATATGCCTATAGAGCATCATCTAACTTCGTTGCCCAATCCGTTCCACTGATATTTTCTGTTTTTTCCAATATCAATTTTATTTCCCTGTTTGAAACTTCCACTTGGCCACTTATTTGCAGATGATAAGGCATTGCCACCTTGTGCTCTTTCACCCCATATTTGTCCAAAATAGTGCTAAAAACTTTATTGCATAAGTGTGATCCTCCATCACTGATAATTGCCCTAGGTATGCCAAACGTCGAGAAAATATTCTTCTTCAGAAAGCCTGCAACACTCTTGCCATCATTCTCTGCCAAGGCCACAGCCTCAACCTACTTGGAGACATAATCAACTTCTACCAACATATACTTTTTCCCGAAAGACCTCACAAATGGTCCAATAAAGTCAATTCCCTAGACGTCAAATAATTCAACCTCCAAGATATGAGTCATAGGTAACTCATGACGACCAGATATGGATCCTTGCCTTTGACACATGCCATAGCCTTTAACCAGGTTGAATGCATCATGATGAATTGTAGGCCAATAATATCCTTTTTGGAACACCTTGTGGGTAGTGCGAGCACCCCTATGGGGTCCACTACTGGAGAGGAATGACAGGCTTCTAGAATTTTCAACAATTCAGCTTCAGGCACACATCACCTGATGATATTATCATCACAAACCATTTACAAAGAAGGTGCATCCAAAAAATACTTACCCAAATCATGCAAGAGCTTCTTACTTTGTCGAAAAGTCAACCCTTCAGGCATCAAGTCACAACCAAGGTAATTGGTGAAGTCAGCAAACTAAGGAATTAGATCAAGAGTAGCAGCTACTACTTGATCTTCTGGAAATGATTCATCAATGTCTAACTCAACTTCCTCTTAATTCTCTGCCTCCAATCTGGACAAGTGATCTACCACTTGATTTGCACAGCCCCTTTTGTCTTTGACTTCAAAGTCAAACTTTGGTAACAACAACACCCATCTTATCAATCTCGGTTTCACATCTTTCTTCGTCATCCAGTACTGCAGTGCTGCATGGTCTGTGTGAACTATCACTTTAGTTCCCAACATGTATGCTCTGATTTTCTCAAAAGAATGCACTACTGGAAACAACTTTTGCTCAGTGACAGTGTAGTTTTATTAAGCTCCATTCACTGCCTTGCTTGCATAGTAGATTGGGTGAAAAGTCTTATTCTGCTCATCCCCTAGCACAACTCCTAAGATACCCCACTTGTATTGCACATCACCTCAAATGGTTTTGACCAATCTGTACCAATGATTACTAGGGCTGAGATCAATTTTGCCTTCAGACACTCAAAAGCTTTTGTGAATGCTTCATCAAAAGTGAATTTCATCTCATTTTCTAACAACTTACACAAAGGATATGCACTTTTACAAATGTCTTTGATGAAACGCCGATAGAACCCTTCATGACCCAAGAAACTCTGAATCTTTTTTACAGAGATAGGTGGAAGAAGCTTTTCGATCATTTCAATTTCTTCTCTATCCACCTCCAACCCTTTCTCGGGCACCGTATGGCCTACGAATATGCCTTATTTGACCATGAAGTGGCATTATTCCAAGTTTAGCACCAGGTTTGCCTCTTCACACCACTACAATTCCCTGCTAAGATTTAACAAACAGTCATCAAAAGTGTCACCTACTACAAAGAAGTCATCCATTACTACCTCCAAAGTGTCCTCAACCATGTCCGAAAAGATGGACATCATACACCTTTGAAAAGTCGTTGGTGCATTACACAATCCAAATGGCATGCGCTTGAGCGTAAAAGTGTCATAAGGACGTGTAAATGTGGTTTTCTCCTGGTCCTCTAGTGCAATTGAGATCTGATTATATCCAGAGTATACATCTAACAAATAGTACCACCCTTTACCTGCCAGCCTATCTAACATTTGGTCCATGAAAGTCATTAGGAAATGATCTTTCAAGGTCCATTTGTTTAACTTCCTGAACTCCATGCACACTGACCAACCTACAACTGGCCTTTGCAGAATCAACTCATTCTCCGCATTTGCCCCTACTGTCATTCCACCAATTTTTGGGCACACACTACACTGGGCTCACCCAATAACTATTAGAAATGGGGTACACCACCCCTGCATCCATCCACTTGATAATATATTTCTTTACCATCTTTGTATTGGTGGATTCAACCTCTTCTGATGCTCTTTACTCAGACTGCAATCTTTTTCCAGCTGAATTTTATGAGTGCAAATCCTGGAGGTATCCCGATAATATAAGCAATGGTCCAACCAATCGTTTTATTGAATCTCTTCAACAACATCATCAGTGCTTGCACTTGTTCAACATAAAGATCTGCAACCACAATAACTAGCAAAGTATTATTTTGCCTAGATATACATACCTCAAATGACTAGGCAGCTGCTTCAACTCAATAACAAGTGGTTCCTCAATAAATGGTTTTTCTGGAGGATTTGGCATGTTCTTCAAGTTCGGGTCTAACTACTTGGGAGAATTTGAATGTGAACCCATGTCTTGCAGGTCATTTAGAGTCTCAACATAATTGAGCCGAAAGACTTCATCAAAAATCATTATTACCACAGCCAATCTCTCTACAACAAATCTTTTTTCTATGGAAGCTTTAGTGTCCCCCTCTTCAACAATATCAATTGCAGACACCACACTCATATCTTGTGGTTGTTTCGTTAACTTGCACACTTTGAATTTGATCTCTTCATTATTCAACAAAAATTTTAGCTCTCCACTTTCTCCATCAACTAGAACTCTGTAGGTGGCCAAAACTGGCCTTCCAAAAATTATGGGAACCTTGAAATCTACTTCACAATCCAGAATCACAAAATTAGATGGAAAGATGAAACTTTCCCCCTTAACCAACACATCACACAAAATACCCACAGGCCTCTTCAATGATCTATCTGCCATCATCAACCTCATCGTGATGGGCTTTGGAGCCCTCAACACAAGTTGTTTGTATATGGACAATGGCATAAGATTAATACTCCCTCCTAGATTACATAGACCCTTAGCGAACTCGAAGGTGCCAATGGTGCATGGTATAGTGAATGCACCTGGAACGTCTTTCTTCAGCACCAAGGAACTTGTAGCAATAGCACAACAATGGTGAACATTATCTTTTGGTTCAAAACTCGCAACTCTCTTCTTTGTTACTAAGTCCTTCATAAAGTTAGCATAACTTAGCATCTGCTCTAGAGCTTTCGACAAACAGAATATTCATTGATAGTTGTCAAAACATGGATATGAACTTCAAGAATTTTTTGTTTTGAACTTTCTTCGTGAGCCTTTGAGGAAATGGAGGAGGAGGTCTGGATATTTGTTGTAAAGGCAAAGTTACCTCTATTATAGATTCTTTGGCTCTCGACGGCTTCTCTATCATTCTAGCTACCTCTAAGTCATCCATGATTTCAGCATTAACATTTGCTTCCTCATCTCTTTCTATGCTCTCTTCCTTCTCAATACTTGTATGTTTTGGTTTTTGAAGTGATTTACCACTTCTCGTAGTGATCGCCATGCAATGCCTATCTTTCTTTGGGTTCTGAATGGTATCACTAGGTAGTGTTCCATTCTTTCTCGAATTTAAAGAGGCGGACAATTTCCCAATCTGCTGCTCCAACTTCTTGATAGCTTTCGAATGTGAGTCAAAAATCTGAATCATACTGGAGAAATCATTTATGAGCTCTTTGACCCCCACATTTGTATATTCAACCTTCTGAAGAACCTTTGCTAACATATCCTCCATCCTGGAATTACTGGAGCTACTACATGATCGATCTCTATTACCTAGAGGTGCATACACACCACTGCATTCATTTTTGTATCCTTCTTGTTCTGCCAGTTACCTTGCTCTCAGTTACCTGGTCTATCATATCAACAATCTCTTTGATAATTCCGACCTTGATTTCCAAAAGTATAGACTTGGTTGCCTGAGTTATAATTTTGGAAACCCCTAGTTTGTTCAAATACTAAGCCTCCTCATCAAAAATGATACTCTTGTTCTTCATATCGATTGGCAGCACCAACTGCATTTACCTTTTCTGAACCTGAGATGATGTATTTCGTGACAATGTCCATTTGCATCTTCATATTGGCCATTTCTTGGTCCTTTTCTTCTTCTCTCTTTCTTTGATTCACTAAGATTTCAAAAGTGAACCCAAGCTCCCCTACCTCTGCATCTCAGGTATGCCAAGCCATGTTGTTATTTTAGACTTCACCCATCATAACCATAATCTCTCGGAATGGTTTTCTCATGAACGATCCATCACACACTACATCTACAACAGGTTAAGTCACAAATTTTAATGACCAATAAATTGCCTGCTTTAAATGCCCATAAGTGAGGCCATGATTTGGGCATTTCTTCATCTTTTGGCTGAATCTATACCAAGTGTCATGCATCACTTCACTTGGTAGATCCTTGTGCAAATCTATCTTATCCTTCATCTCCAGAACTTTTGCTTATGGGAAGTATCTCTCCATAAAAGCTTCCCTTAACTCTGCCTAAGTTCTGATTGAGTCGTGTGGCAACTCATTCAACTAGTATATTGCTTACCCAATTAGTGACAAAGGAAACAACCTCAGCATTATATCAGTTAGGCTGAGTCCATTGATCTCTGCTGACTTGCAAATCACCACAAAATTCATCAGATGTTGATTGGCATCCTCACCAGTAGTTCCTTTGAACATCCATTTCAGGATCAAAAGTTGGATCATGGTGCTAGTTATGGTGAACATCACTCCTGGAGGTAGCATTGGCAATACTATAGCTCCAGTAGCTCCAACCCCATCCAAATCCAAATCATTTTCTTCAAATACCATATGTGTTTGTTGTTGAACTCAACCTCATGGAGCTAGTTGTTGGTGTTGAGGAAGAGCTATCTCCTCTACTCCTTCATTCTCCTCAACTACCCTAGTTGGGTCATTAGAATTATGTTGAGCGCCTCTAGCATGTGCCTCATCATCTTGTCTACATATTTGCCTCTGAGCTTTGAGTTTGTGTGCATTCACCATCTTTCTTATAGTTTTTCTCAATTCTGGATCGTAAGGAATCAAAGGCGTTCCCTTACTTCTGGTCATTGGTATGCACTAGTACTTACATACAAGAAACAAAAACTAAAATTAATAAATGGAACTACAATTAAAATAATCGTTAGTAAAGTATTTTTGAGCTGAAATTCCCTAGTAGCGGCGCCAAATTTAATACGACCAAACTTACACCTCAATTAAGAAGTATTAATGATCGAAGTCAATTGATAAAACTGAACTAAAGTTGAGGCCGATCCCACAGGGAATTTACTACAGAAATAGGTTTACTAACGCTCTTATTCAATTGTGGTTATTATTTCCCAAAAGAAAGTACTATGCGGAAAGTAAATGTTGGGTTGTTATTATTTAAGTAACAAAAGTTGAATTCAGTTTCGCAACTTAGAGAAGCAACAATTATTCCAAATCCAAGATTTCAGTAGTTGATTTAACAAAATTAGGATTGTGTTCCTCATGACCTTTAGTTAGTTATCGAATTTGTATACAAGTAATGATCTGTTGTTAACATTACATGTTCCTAGCACGTTAGGTGCATCTAATGCTTCTTATCCCTATTACATGAATTTCACTCTTTTCCTCTCGATCTTAGAGTGTTTAGATATTTACCCTTGCATACATTTTAAGGAGATTATCTTCTCCTGAACTCAAATCTTCATAACAAGTTAATGGAATATGATTCTTACTTTTTCCTAATTATCACTTTTCTCTCAAACAAATGGTGAATGCAGGCAGCTTCTAATGTGTGCACTCATTAGAAATAACTCATGATGAAAGTAAAATCAACATGTACAACTAACAACAAAACATTACTCGCATTTTGAATTCGTAATTATGATTAATTCATGGTTCCCATAACCCTAGTTGTGGTATTTTAGCCTCTCATTGTTTCAAGAAAACAAGCAGAGGATATCATTGAAAGCATGGTAAAAGACTTACAATAATAGAAAACCAAAAGTATCTTGATTATCAACATTAAGCCATGATCATCAAGTTTTGATAAAAAATTATCGACAAAGCAACGTGTTTGAATATGAAACTATCATTTTTGCTTGCTCTATATGTCACCAAAAACAGATAATAAAAGATAAAGTTAAAAAATAAACCCTAATTAATTAAAATAGTTTCTAAAAACAAGTCCTACTCGAAGTAGGACTGCATTGTCGTGAGGCTTCACAGGCAGGCTAATGGATCGTCTAAGGATGGATGGCTTGTTAAGCCCTCTGTGGTCCCACACTTAGACAGTGTGGGGTTTTCTTCACCGGTAGTCCTCACGAGCAACTAGGCGGTCCGTCTTAAGCACCACGGCCCGTCTAGTGCTCCGTGGAGTTGTGGCCTCACTTAGGTGGCCACTGACTTTCCTGCCTTCATTCCACGAGTAGAGGCACGACTCGTCACCACAACCACGACCCGTCTGGGGTTCCATGGCCTTTAGTTTGAACTAAGCCCTCCTCAGCTATTATTGCCTCTCTTTCCACGAGCCCTAAGATGACTCATCAAGTGGAAAACGGCCCAGCTAGGACTGTGTGGTCTTCATTCTTTACATATGTAGTTTGAAGGATTTCACTACCTCGCTTCCACTAGCCCTCAGATGGCATGTCAACATGACCACGACCCGTCTGGGCTCTGTGGTGTTGTCTTTAGTTCACTTTCCTTTGTTTTTTTTATATCTTTTACATACAAGTGTTTACTTATTCAACATCAAAGAAAACATCATATCCTCATATACACACTCGATTTCTTGCTCTAATCTTTAGTTATGGGCGTCAAATGTGCTATAATTTCACGGCACATAAGTCATCCCCGAAATAAGTTCAATTTGATTGTGTAAATGGTGACCAATTTGATGTCTGCGAAAGTCCCATGAAACTACATATAGGAGTGGTATCGAGTTAGGTAGAAGTTTATTAAAACTTAAAAGTCCCATAAAATACGTAGCCAGCGTGGATATGATAGCTCTGATTCTTCGTGAGACTCGTCACTGCCTCTAAGAAGGCCTATTAGATGAATCCATAGTTACAGTATCATCTTATACCCCCGGCAAGGTATAGGATGACCCTTGCAATGTGGGCAAAACGTTGTATCATTGGTAGGCTCATAGTAATGGTTTTTCATTAGAGAAACTCCCCACAAGTGAAGTATGTTATTTTCATATTAATTTTTATTGCATATCTTATTGTAAACCATAAATGGTTTTCACTTCATGTTCATGTATTGATTTAGTTGATTTCTTTCAGTCATTTAGTTTAGTTATTTGTTTTACTCAGCCATATTACATACTCGTACACTCAAATGTACTGATGTCATTCGACCTGCATCTTTTGTGATTTAGATATATGTGCTCATGATCATCAACAGGTGCTTCGTTGATATCTTTGACACTCCCGTTAGCTTTGGTGAGCCTCATTTCACTCCGGAGGATTTCCATTTTTCCTCTAAGTTTAGTACTTTTAGTGTGTTGTGGATCTTGTCCCAACATCCATGTTGAACTATAGCGGATTCATAGATAGTTAGAGCTGAGGAGTCTCTCAGTATTATTTTTTGTTTGAGATGCTTTGAGACTATTTTGCGAAGTATTAATACTATTATTGTAATTAAGTGTTTTCAGACCGTCTCAGTTAAGTATTTTCTTGGGTTGGAATGTTTTAAATTCTATTTCTAAGCTTGTTATCGCTTGAGTAAATCTTCCACTAAGTATTCAGTCAGGTCAACGGTTTGCTTGGGGACCAGAAATGGTTCTCGAATGCCGGCCACGTCCAGGGTGTAGTCTCGGGGTGTAACAAACTTGGTATCAGAGTACAGAGTTCAAGAGTCCTACGGTGTCTATTAATTCGCGTCTGTAGATTCCTTATTATCAGCGTAAAGTGTGCCAGATCTATAAATAGGAAACTATGACATTTAGAAACATTTCACTTTCCTCTTACTTTTGTTCATGCGATAGAGTTCAACTCTATAAAAGTTTCTTCTAACTCGTGCTTACAAGTGGTTATGTTTAAGGATACTTTCTTGGGTCCCTTCTTTCCCCGAGAGCTAAGGGAAGTTATAATGAGAGAGTTCCTAAATCTAAACAGAAAGTGATGAGTGTGCAGGAGTATAGTCTCAAGTTTACTAAGTTATCCGGCTATGCACTGGAGATTGTGGCAGATATGAGGAGTAGGATGAGTTTGTTCGTGTCTGGGCTATTTCGCCTATCCAAAAAGGAGGGTGATGCAACTATGTTGATAGGGGACATGGACATAGCTAGACTCATGGTTCATGAACAACCGCTTGAGGAGGATAAGTTAAAAGATAGAGAGGATTTTCGCAAAAAGAGGGCCAAGACAACAAGTAATGAGACTGTCCAGCAAAAGACCGAGAATGGGCATCGGTCATATTTTATGCAGAGGTCATCTAGACCTGCTCCATCTTCAGCTAGTGCACATGCACCAAGAAACAGGAATGATCGCAGTAATAGAGTTCTTATAATTTCAGAGCTCAGGGTACTCAGTCTTAGGGTAGTGTGGCATAGGGATTTTGGAGTCCATCTTGTGCTAAGTGTGGTAGGACCCATATAGGAGAATGTCGTTATGGCTCCAATGGTTGTTTCAAGTGTGGTCAGACATGTAATTTTATGAAAAAATTCTCTAAGAAGAGGTAGGGTAATGGGGGTAATAGAGCCCAATCTTCTTCAGAAGCTCCAACAGATAATAATACCCAGAGAGGAGCTACTTCAGGAACAAGCGGAGGTAATAACTGTTTATATGCTATAGTTAGTCGCCAAGATCAGGAGAACTCACTAGATGTTGTCATTAGTACGCTTAAAATCTTTAATTTTTATATTTATGCCTTACTTGATCCAAGTGTCAGTTTATCATTTATGACTCCTTATGTAGCCATGAGGTTCGGCATTTTACCGAACAACTTCTTGAGCCCTTTAGAGTTTCCACACCTGTTGGTGAGTCTATTCTAGCAGAAAGAGTATATCGTGATTGTACCATCTCTGTCAATCACAAGGACACCACGGTTGGCTTTGTTAAGCCAGATATAGTGGACTTTAATGTTATTCTAGGTATGGACTGGCTTCATGCTTGTTATGCCTCAGTTGATCACAGAACTCGAGTAGTCAAGTTTAAGTTTCCTACTGAGACAGTTTGAGAGTGGAGAAGTAGTTCACCAGTGCCTAAAGGTTGTTTTATTTCATATATTAAGGCCAGAAAGTTAGTTTCTAAGGATTGCATCTATCACTTGGTCCGAGTTAATGACTCTAGTGTTGAGACATCGTCTATTCAGTTAGTTCCAATTGTGAATGAGTTTCAAAGGTCTTTCCAAATGATCTTCTCGGAGTCCCTCCTGGGAGAGCAATAGACTTTAGAATAGATATTTTTCCCGATACTCAACACATTTCTATTCTACCATATAAAATGGCTCCAACTGAGTTAAAAGAGAAGTTAAGAGATCTTCTTGATAAGGGTTTCATCCGACCAAGTCTCACCTTAGGGTGCTCCGATTTTATTCATGAGAAAGAAAGATAGTTCCCTTAGGATGTGTATTGATTACCGCCAGTTGCACAAGCTCATTATAAAGAATAAGTATCCCTTGCGAACACCTAATTTTAGACGTGTTTTAATTTACTCCTACAACATATAGTAAGGTCTTTTCCCGTGTTTTTGTTTTGTATTTAGTATTTTCCATTTGTCTTTGTTTATTTTGATTGTTTTTTTTATTTGCAAAAAGACTCAATTTTGATTGAATTGGGTTGATTTAAACCCAATTTTGATGGCCCAATCAATTTGAGACCCGGTCCAATAGCAATGGTCAAGGTTTAATCTCAACCATTCATAACATTTTGATCCAAGGGCTCTTTGTGACCTTACCAAAAATACAAAAGACTTCATAAATCATAATTTTGGCCCTATTTTGATTTTATTTTTTCTTCTCTCCTTTCTTCTCACCTACCACCATCGCCGTCGGCTGGCCGCCGCCACTGCCATCCCTAGCCACCACCCCATTGTCGGAAAGTCTCTCCAAAATTTTACCACTATTTCCTTCCATCCTCCTCTAAATAAATTCACAAACCATTTATATTTATCCATAGACAAACTTCATAGATCTACGAAAAACAAACACAAATCATAACTTTTTTTTCTTTAGATTTATGAAATTCTTGTCATCCCCATCCCATACCTTTTACATAAATATGTAGATCTCTTCAGGGTCTATCCTTTGATATACATTTTACATCAAAACTCTGTCGAATAGTTTTCCTGCCAAGTTTTCCATTGACCCCATTCACCCAAAAATCTATATTAATTTCCCCCCCTCTCACCTTCTATCCAAATCAATCAGTATCACGACTTTTTTAACCACATAATTCATTTTGGTGTCGAATTATGTATATTTTGTGTGTTCTTTATCAAAGCATGAGTTTACTTATCAACTCCATAATAAGATAAAATTAAGTTAAACACCTCATTAATAATAAACACATATGTACATAATAATAATACATAATCATATCAAATATCACAATAAACGTGTCCAAATCAAATAAACTTAATATAAAAAACTTAAACAAAATATAAAGAACATTATACATTTATTTAAGATTACATTGTGAAAAGTAAAAAGAAATATCTAAAGGTGATGAAAAGCAATAGTGGAAGCAAAACTAGTTGAACCCACAAATCAACACAAGAATGAAATTCTTTTTTTTTTCTTTCTATTCTAAAATATTTCTTTCTTTCTTTCTCTCTTTTTTTAGAAGACTTTGGTACTCTCTCTTTTTCTTTATAATTTTTCTTCTTCTTGTTCTTTGTGTGTCTTTTTTTCTTGTTTTTCTTTGAAATGAAAGAAGAATGGGGTTTAAATAGATATAGAATATGAAGCACTCCACTCTTGTTAAAAACCTAAGGACCAATGCATGCATGAGACTTTTTATCTTCCCAATGTGCCACCCAAGATAGCCAATGAAATTTCTTTCTTTTCTTTTTCTTTTTCTTTTTTTCCATGAGAAGATTAATTTGAAAATACTACATTGCCCTTTTATATGGTCCATTTATCTTATTCATTAATTGATTAATAGCTAAATGGACCATATGAAAATTTAAACCAGGCCCAATATGTAGACCCATTTGATTAAGACCCAAAATTCAAAAGTTGAAACAGCCCACTAAAATAAAAATTCAACCATCTAACCTATCTTGAAGATCAAAAATAATAAATAAAGACAAAAACAAAAAAAAATCTAGAAACCAAAATTTAAGCCAAACTCAATATGATAAATCTTAAAGAACACTAACAAAATATACATAATTCAATACCAAAATGACTTATGTGGTTAAATAAAAGTTATGATATTGGCGGATTCGGATAAAGGGTGAGAGGAGGAAAAGATTGATATAGATTTTCGAGTGAATGAGGATCGCCGAAAATAATTTTGACGGAGTTTTGACATAAAATTCATATCAAAAGATAGCTCTTTAAGAGATCTACAAATTTATGTAAAGGGTATAGGATGGGGATGACCGAAACTTCATAAATCTAAAGAAAAAAATAATGATTTGTATTCGATTTTTTGTAGATCTGTGAAGTTTGGCCACATATAAAGATAAATGGTTTGTGGATTTGTGTAGAGGAGGGTGGAAAGAATTAGTGATAAAATTTTGAAGATATTTTCCGGAGATGGGTTTGTGGATGACGGCGGTGCCCATCCGGTGGCGATGGTGGTAGGTGGGAAGAAAGGGAGATGAAAAAATAAAATCAAAATAGGGAAAATTCTGATTTTTGAAGTCTTTTAAAGTATTTTTAGTTGGGTCACATAAGAGCCCTTGGATCAAAATGTTATGAATGGTTGTGATTAAACCTTGAGCATTGCTATCGGACCAGGTCTAAATTTGATTGGGCTATCAGAATGAGGTCTAAACCAGCCCAATTCAATCAAAATTGAGTGCTTTGAGCCAATAAAAACAATAAAAATAAACAAAGACAAACAAAAAATTACTAAATAAAAAACAAAAACACGAGTAAAGATCATACTATATATTGTAGGATTAAATTAAAACATATCAAAAATTTGGTGTTCACATCATGTCCCTCTTTGCTTGGAAACATGAAGTGTTTTCAAGTAAATATAGTGAAAGACGACTAATTTTTGACTGTTTTAAACTCCATTGAAGTCATTTTGAAAAGATGACTGAAGCTTGCTTCAGAGGTTTCCTACATATCCTTTATTAAAAGGAAATCAGGTCAGTGTAGTTTGAGAAAATTTGATAGCTGAAACTATCAAACATTGTGGTCAAAAGGTTTGTTTCTTATTACTTGTTATCATGTACTGTCTATAGTTACGTAAAAGAAAAAGAGCTAGAGAACTATGCTTCTCTACATTTTAGGAGTTACAAGATTCCTACTTGATGTATCTTCTTAGGGTCTTGTCTTGTCTTGATCTTTGACTTGCTCTGTATGCGATCTCCGAGTCCTTTGGCGACTTATGGATCATTTTCAAGTGCATGTTTTGACCTGATTTGGCAATTGAAACTTAAAACTAAAGATTACAAAATGAAAAACCCGAACAGGATGTGTTTCTTTTAGAAAAAGAAAGATATGAGAATCTTGAACTAGGACGTATAACCTTAGGAATAAAAGGAGAAATGAGGTGCATTGCTTGGAGAGTTTCAAATGGGACGTATAATCCTTGTGGGTGGATCTAAGATTGGGTGTATCATCCAAAATATGAATATGGTGCGTATTGCACATGAATGCTAGTGCATGTTTCCCAGGATATGCATATGGTGTGTATTGCCCATGAATAGATAATTGATACGCTTTGAATGTGAATGAAGGACTGGTGCACATTCCACATGAAAGAAAGACTAGTGTGTATTGTACATGAATGAAATATCAATGCGTATTTCATGAGATTAGACTAGTGTGTATTGCCCATGAAAGAAAGACTGTTGTGTATTGCACATTAATAAAAGATTAGTGTGTATTGCACAAGATTTATATTGGTTCTTATTGCACGTGAAATAAAAAGGGGGTGCGTATTACACCTGAATGAAAAATTGTTGCGTATTGCATAGGATTTAAATTAGTGTAAATTGCACGTGAATAAGAGACTGGTGCTTATTGCATGAGATTTAGATTGGTGTGTGTTGCACATGAATAAAGGACGGGTGCATATTGCACGGGATTTATATTGGTGTGTATTGCACATGAAAGAAAGACTGATGCGTATTGCATACTAATGAAAGATTGGTGTGTATTGCTCGAAGGTCTCAAATTGAGAGGCAAGAATGAGAATAGCAAAACATGTGAAAACTTCAGAGAAATTTATTTTTGTGATGTTTCATCTTTTGACTTGTAATCCTCCATTTTCTTTTGTTCCTCTGTTGAGCAAAAGAAAGAGAAAATTGTTAGTTTAAAGTGGTGGTTGGTTTGTGGCCTTGATGATTCGATGACTTGATCATACTCCCGACCAATTTCTCAAACTCCACTTCAAATCCTTGGCTGAACAACCTTATGAAGCTTCCTCTTTGTCAATCTAGGGATCTTGATATTCTTGGTACTACCAAATATCATGGTGCGATTGACTTCCCAAAGAACATTTTTTTCTTTTGAAACTTTTTTTCTCATGACTTAAGAGACCTTAGCGTGTTCCTTCACAAGTTTTCAGTGCAGATCTGAGGCATTTTTAGTCCTTGCTTGATGGCAGGCCAACTTTGATACTCAGCTTCACTTTTGGGAAACCGCAGTAAGGTTTGCAATCTTTTGCTTAGTTTTGCAAAGAGATTGTACCAAAAAGACTAGCAAAATATTAGACTTAAGAATGTGAAAGATTGTATCAAGAAAGACTTATACTTAACGAAGGGCATTCCCTTTTGAAAAAAAATGAGAAAGAGAACTTATCTGGAGGCATATGTCGACTTTGAGTGAACCATGACATGCACTTTGGACTTGTTGCCCACAAGGGTTTTTACTCATCAGTCTTTTTTTATGACTCACAATGTTGTCTCCAATGATAAATTGTCCGTGCAAGACACATTGAACCTATCATTCTTAGAGTTGGTCCAAACGTCGGTTCCTAGAATAGAATCATAAACTGAATTATAGTTTTGACACTATTCTATCAAAATAAAATAAAATATTGATTTTTTTTTATGACCGAACCCCAAAAGGTTGCCTACGTATCCTTCCAGAATCAGGTCAAACGTAGTTCAAAGATTCAAAGAGATGATTTGTTTTATATAAATTTTTTTTTGAACGAGGGGTGTTTGTCTTCCCAGCCATAAACTTGTCACAGTATCTTAGAATGCATTAGATATAGGATCTTTTAACTGCATCCGCATTAACAATTATGCCTTTGATTTTCCCTCCACATCAGTAAAGTGCAACGCTTCTTTGAACAACACTTCCTTGATAAGATATGAACCTTGCCAATTTAGGGCAAACTTTCACCTGGCTTTTTCTTGGTGCGGGAGAATTCATTTTAAGACTAGTTGGCCTACTTCAAAATGTCTTGGGTGCACCTTTTTATTGTATGCATGAGCCATCCTTTGCTGATAAAGCTGACCAAAACAGACAGCCACCAATCGTTTCTTATCTATTAATGTGAGCTGCTCTAGTCGGGTTTTGACCCATTTAGTATCCTCAATTTCATCCTCAACAATTATTTGGAGATATGAAATTTTGACTTCCGCTGGTATCACAGCCTCGGTCCCACACACCAGTAGATAAAGAATTGCACCAATCAAAGTGTGCACTATTGTGTGATATACCAAAAGAGAAAAATAGAGCTTATCATGCCATTTTCTGGTGCCTTGAACAATTCTCCTGAGAATATTTTTGATATTCTTGTTGGCGGCCTCCACGGCTCCGTTGGATTTTTGTCAGTATGGAGTAGAATTGAGATGCACAATTTTGAATTGCACACATACCTCCTTCATCAAATTGCTATTAAGGTTTGTCGCGTTATCTGTGATGATAATTTTTGGAGACCAAAACGACAAATGATTTTTAAATGGACAAAATCCACGACCGACTTCTTAGTGGCTGCTTTGAAAGTGATTTCCTCCACCCATTTGGTAAAGTAATCAATTGCTACCAATATTAGTCGATGTATATTAGAAACTTTTGCTCAATTGGTCCAATGACATCCATTTCCAATGTAGTAAAGGGCCAAGGAGCGGTCATAGGGTGAAACTCTGAAGGAGGTGGCTGAATTAGGTCACCATGAATTTGGCACTCATGACATTTTTTCACAAAGCGAAAGCAATCCCGTTCCATGGTAAGATTGTAGTATCATGTTCGAAGTATCTTTTTTGCAAAGACATATCCATTTATGTGTGGTCCATATACCCCAGCATGTACTTCATTCATGATTTTCTTAGCTTCTTCAGCATCCACACATCTTAGAAAGTTCAAATTCAGGGTTCGTTTATATAAAATTTCCCCGCTAAAAAAGAAACCACCAGCCAGACGCCTAATAGTTCTTTTTGGCTTCCATTAGCATATTCTGGACATTTTCATGTCTTCATGAATTTCTTGATTTCTAGGTACAATGGCTCACCATCCGATTCTACTTCAATTGTGTTGCAATAACCATGTTGGTCCCGAACTTGAATTTCCAAATGAGTGATATAAGTGTTTCCAGGATATGAAAGCATTGAGGAAAAAGTAGCCAAGGCATCTGCCAATTCATTATGAAACTTGGGGATGTCTCTAAACTCGATGGACCTAAACCTTTTATTAAGATCTTCCACACATTGTCTTTCTGGAAGAAACTTGAGGTCTCAAGTTTTCCATTCGCCTTGAACTTGCCGAAAATGCAAATCAGAATCTCCCAACACAATCAATTCTTACACCTCCAAATCTATTGACCTATTTATACCCATGATGCAAGCTTCATTCTATGCTATGTAATTTGTACAGAAGAAATGAAGTCGGGTTGTTGCAGGGTAATGCTACCATGTGGGCGATATGAGAATTTCCCCAATCGTTGTGCCTTTTATGTTGATTGCTCCATCAAAGTATAATTGTCAGGCGTTATTTTCGTCTGGATCTACTTCTTCAATTGAATTAATCTCTTCATCTAGAAAATATGTATCCAATGTTCATAGTCGTCATCGACTGGATTCTCTGCCAAGTGGTCGGACAAAGCTTGAGCTTTCATTGCAGTTCGAGTGACATATGTAATGTCGAATTTGGTGAGCAAGATTTTCCATTTCGCGAGTCTACCGGTTGGCATTGGCTTCTGAAAGATATGCTTCAAAGGGTCCATCCTATATATTAGGTAAGTTGTGTAGAACAAAAGGTAATGCCTTAACTTTTGAGCTACCCAAGTTAAAGCGCAATATGTCCTTTCCAAGAGTGTGTACTTGACCTCATAACTAATGAATTTCTTGCTCAAGTAGTAGATAACTTGCTCATTTCTGCCTGTGGAATCGTGCTGACCAAGAAGACACCCAAAGGAATTATTTATCACTGAAAGATATAAAAAGAGAGGCATATCAGGTTTAGGTGGGACCAATACAGGAGTGTTGGATAGATACCCTTTGATTTTTTCAAAAGCTTGTTGACAATCCTCTGTCCATCTGACAACATCATCCTTTTTTAAAAGTCTAATAATGAGCTCAAAAGTGGTTGTGAGTTAAGTAATAAACTTGTTGATGTAGTTCAACCTCCCAAGTAGACTCATGACTTCAGTCTTATTTTTGGGGGGTGGAAATTCTTGAATGACTTTTATTTTGGAAGGATCCAATTCGATTCCTCTTCAGCTAACAATAAAACCCAGAAGCTTTCTAGAAGGAACTCCAAAGGCACATTTTGCTGGATTAATCTTAAGATCATATCTTTGCATTCTTACAAAGAAAATTCTCAAATCTTGCACGTGGTAAGCTTGTGTTTTAGACTTGATGATTATGTCATCAACATATACTTCAATTTTTTTGTGCATCATGTCATTAAACATGGTGGTCATAGCCCTCATGTAAGTTACCCCAACATTTTAAAGACCAAATAGCATGACCCTGTAGGAATAGGTCCCCCATGGAGCTGTGAAAGCAATTTTCTTAGTGTCCTTTTCATCCATCAAGATTTTATGATACCCCGCGTAGAACTCCACAAAAGATTGAATTTCACGTTTGGCAAAATTATCAACTAGAATGTGGCTTTGTTCAATCCCAATAGTCAACACAGCTTTGTTCAATCCCAATAGTCAACCCAAACTCTTCTATTTCCATCCTTTTTCGGCACAAGAACAACATTTGCTAGCCAAGTGGTGTAACAAATGACTTGGATCACATTTGCACTTAGTTGTTTTATGATTTCTTCCTTGATTTTTTCACTCACGTCCGGTTTGAATTTTCTTCTTTTCTGTTAGACAAGTGGAAAATCAGGATGAGTGGCAACTTATGAACCACTAAATAGACACTCAAACCCAACATGTCATCATAGGACCAAGCAAACACATCTTTTTATTCAAACAAAAGTTGTATTATGGCATCCCTATTTTCCTGCTTGACATGAAGGCTTATTTTTATTTCTTTGACATCCTCAGTACTTCCCGAATTGATTGCCTCGGTTTCACTAAGATTAGGCTTAGGTTTGTCCTCAAACTGTTCCAATTCCCTATTAATTTCCCCTGAAGTCTCGTCTTCATCATATTCAACCTCTTGACTCGCTAATTCAAGAATAAACAACTCTTTGAGATCTAGGGGTGAATTCCGCATGCATGGCATGTTATCAAATCCAGCATTTACAAAATTGAAAAATGGAGAATAAGAATTAGGGGAGGGGAAAATACAAAATTTTACTATGAAATTGGAATTTCATTTCATTGAAATTAAAAAGGGATAGAAGGGTTGCCACTAATACATAACACTTTCAAATATTCAGATCAGAACCCTGACAGCAAAATAAAATACAAAAGAGTAGCAAAAAAATCTACCAAGATTCTTTCCTTATTGGGAAAGAAGTGGTTTCCCAATTGTTTAGCTCAACACTTGAGCCCATGAGCTGCACATCGGCATGACTTGTACCTTCACCAACTTGTACCATGTTTACTTCACAAAACAACTTACTGAGATCATGACAAACTTCTTCAATCTCGTCATCAATAAAGGATGCTTGAATTTTTGGACCCTGAGGCTTGATAAAGGAATGAGAAATATAGGGAATTGATTGTGTCAGCATCCAATTAGTCCTTTTCATGTGGTACTTAGCCTTATCTCCATTTCTCTTAATATGTTTGTATCGAAGGTCAGATGTGTCTTGGTTTCCCAAAAAAGTAGTGTGTAATACGATTCCTTGCGAACACAGTCCCAAACCTTTACAATGTTGATAACCATATTTGAGCATTTTCATTGCTACCGTTGAAGAGAGAAAAGAGAGACATGGTTGGATGGTGGGGTCTCCTTCTTTGAATCGATCGACTGATACAACCTCAATAGATTTGTAAACAATGGATTCACATCCCTTTTTTGACTCAAAGTATAGAATGGATAAATCTCTATAAATAGACATATCATCTTCCCTATGCACAATGATTTCATAAGGCAAAGTTGATGGGACTGCTCAAGCCATGTGGATCCATAGCCTTCTGATTAACATTTCAAAGACACTTCATCCAATTCTAAGTGTCAATGATCACTAGTCAGTATAATAACCCAACTAAACGAGTTGAGGTCAATCCCATAGAGAGTAGCTTTTCCTTCGAATTCAATTATAGAAGTATGACAACAAACTGTTCAACTTAACACTTACTGCACCTTTTTGGTTTAAACTTCAAATTTTAGGTTATAATTATCAATCCAATTCAACACTTAACACGAAACGATCAAATAGTGAGGTAACACTTAGGGAATTGACCAACCAATTATTGAATTCAACTTAGTGGATGAACATTGATGCTCACAATAGGATAAACTGTCGTGAGTAGGTAGGACTATATGTAAAGCAATTTTCTCTCGAACAATTACATTTTATCTTTGTCAAATTCTCTCGAACTTCAACACTAGACGATGCCCATCCCTCATCCTCATCAAATCCACTCTCTCGAGCTAGATACAAAGGATAGATTCCATGTTTCACTTTCTCAAGCTGAAATCATGGAGACCCACTACTAAGGATGCTGAATTTGCAACTTTGGTTCTGCCTTTCTCTCTTGAGCAAGCACAAAACACTGGACTTATACACTAATCATGCAAAACGACCTCTAAACACAGCAGCAAATCAGACCCACTTCAAATTAACACCATTATTTGCAAAACAATGACACCCACTTAGTAAAACTCAACAATTGGTCACATAGTCAAAACCCCAAGAAGAGGGTTTTAGCCAATCATAGTAAAAAGAGGAAAATCAACATCCATCATGTCTTCCATAGCTGGATACAAAGGAAAATTGAAAGTTAAAATCAACTAAGAATCTCTTCTATTACAAAATCTCCAAGTAAATCTTGCTAAAATCACAAGGAAATCGCCTCTAGCAGTGGTCATTCTCTAAATCTTTTGTTCCTCACATTTTTGAATGTTTTCTCTCTCTAGCAAAAATCAATTTAAACAAGTTTGATGTGTAACTATTTAAGACCAATCGGCGAGGTAAGTCGAGCTTCGCCGATAGTTCCACGACTCGTCGATTGTCCTTCCTCTCGCCTTCATTTTTCACTTCTTGTTTGTCCAGCTACTATAATTTTAGGCGATCCAGATCGGGATCTCTAGATGATTTTGTGAGTCACCCTTTCTCCTTTTATCTTTGCCCATCAGCAATTGTTTGAATCTCCATCAGCACTTTTTGCGACCTGGTCATCCCGCGCTGAATCGATTGGCGACACACCGAATGGAACTGCTGCTCGCCGAAGTTACCCCCAGTTCAGCTCCACCATTATGTAACTTTAGGTGGTAGAGTAACAACTTGGCGATTCGCCGAGTGACATTGGTGATCACCAACCCTTCATTTCTTCATTCCTTTAGCGCGCTTCGTTCCTTTTTGCACATTAGTGTCCATGCTTTGTTCCTAGATCCAAATACCTGGAAATCAAGAATTTTACATCAGTTATTGGCACAAAATAAGAATTTGAGGACACTAAATCTATCCAAATAGAGCCCTAAATGAGTCCAAATCGCGGACTCATCAACACCCCTAACTTAAACTTTTGCCTGTCCTCAAGCAAAACTCAAGTTCGGCAGTTCAAAAGGGATGTCTCAAACAGTGCTACACAAGACTCAATCATGAATGCACACAAAAAAACTCAACTTACTCATGCATGGATCAATTGTGCACTCAAAGATTCAAGTTGTGACTCACCATTATCAAAGATTCTCAAGTTCACCATACTTGATTCAAATGCAAGTTCAAGCTCAACAAAGGTACTCAAATACCCTCACACAAAGACTGATTCCATATTCATACACAATGGTTCAACAATTAATAGCTTCGGAATCAAAATCAACACTCACACTTACAAAGATGAACACAATGCATGATTCCACCCATATGTTTGCCCTTATTTTCCAACCAACAATTGTTTCATCTCACTCAAGATCAAAAAGGTCTTTTCAAGGTTTGTAATAGGGCTGAGTGCAAAGGTATGGTCATTTAGGCTCAATGGTTGTAATCCTCATGAAATATGGTATGAACAATTATTTCTTCCCTTTTCGTCATCATTTTTCACTGATGCTCAAAAGTCACCCCATTATTCACTTTCCATGGACTGTTGGACACCCCATTTCTTTTTGCATTTTCACAACTTTATTCCACTACTTTTTCATTCCTTTCTTCTTCTTCTCTTTTCTCTCTTTTTTTGTATGGAGGGGTTCAATCTTTTTAACAATCATGGATCAAGGGGGACTTCTTTGCACTTCTTGATTTACCTTCTCTTTACACCACACCCCCAACTTAGGCTTTTGGCCTAAGTTGGCTATTCAAACAAACCACAAATCATAAGGATTATGGGTAATGGATAAATAAAGGTCACAATTTCATCAAGTTTCTTCCAAGAAATGGCTAAGGCTCAAAGGGTGTTCAAGCAAAGGTCACACACTCACAAGGTTTGCCACAAAAGAGGTATAATGTCGAATTGTTTCACACTCTTCAAAGTTGCCTAAGATCATCTCAAGAGCTTGCATCACTTAGTGAACCGGACAAACGGGGCAAATTGTAGGTGTCATCACACATGGTTCACGGTAAGCTCATCACAAAGCATTGGTACCAATATCAAACAAGACTCCACACTTTCACTAGTGTGCAATGTTCATCACAAAGGACTCAATTTGATAATTGACTAGTCACAATGAGATGCAAAAAGTTCACATATTGCCTATGCAACTTCATTTGGCCTCATCGTAGCCTCACATTCATTTTTTTCGATTATGAGCACTATTCAAGTCATTGGTATTGATCAAGACCGATACTCAAACTTGCAAGAGAATAGCTACAATTAAATGCAATCCAGAGGGTCCAAGAACACAGAAGAATTTAGTGACCAAGTGCCACCCCCACCGAAAGCATTCAACATTGTCCCCAGTGTGATTAGAGAATGGACAGTACCGCAAATAAAACAAAAAGGAAAATAAAATAATAACAAAAAACTAGCAAATAAAGACGAAATTCTAGTATGTAAACATGCAGAGCAAGGTAACAAGGAATATTCACTAAGCGCCCAGTCGACAAGATAATGAACCAGACGCGGAATGATTCGGCAATAGGTCCAAGGGGCGGCATCTTGCCCTAATTTCTAGTGTGTGACACTCTCAGAATGGGCAAGTCGGTGGAGATATAGAAGGTCGCCAAACAAATCAGCAAATCGCATAATGGATTTGGAACATTGCCGAACAATCACTGAGTTACGCTACCAGTGTTGAAGTAGAAAGGGCGAGAAAAATTAGGTCGCCTAAGCACATCGGTGATTCGCCGAGTGATACAGGTCTCTTGACGAATATTCCAGAATCTCAGCCCCTTATTTGCGATCCATAGGGAGGGCTATGTCGTACTCGCCGAACGGCTTTGGCGAATCGCCGATAGCATCTTCTTCTCGCACAATATCCTTCACCTGCAAAATCAACACACATTATTTAAAGCACTAATACTTGGGTTGCCTCCCAAGAAGCGCCTTATTTAACATCGTGGCACGACATGGAAATGCTCTCAAGCATCTTCTAAGTACACCACCACAATCAGAGAGATCTCATAGCACTCGCCAAAGTATAACTTCAAAAGTTAATCATTCACCTTAAATGCAGGTCCTTCTTGACCTTCAACTTCGATGGCACCATTTGTGAATACTCGTGTCACTCTAAATGGTCCTGACCATTTGGACTTAAGCTTTCCTGGAAAGAGTCGAAGTCGAGGGTTGTATAGTAACACCCAATCTCCCACTCTGAACTCCTTCCCAATGATTTTAGCATCATGCCATTTCTTCATCTTTCCTGTAAAGGGCTGAGCTTTCATAAACTTTGAACCTGAATTCGCCCAACTCATTTAACTGCTCTATTCTCTCTTTTGAAGCCTTTGTCAAGTCTAGATTTAGAGCCTTCAATGCCCACAATGCTTTGTGTTCCAATTCAACAGGTAGATGGCAAGACTTACCAAAAACTAGTTGATACAGAGATATACCGATTGGTGTTTTGTATGTGGTATGATACCCCTATAGTGTGTCATCAAGATTTTGAGACCAATCAGGCTTACTAGCATTCACTCTCTTGGCCAAGATGTTTTTGATCTCTCGATTTGACACTCAACTTTGCCGCTTGTTTGGGGGTTATACGGAGTTGATACTTTGTGTTTCACTTCATACTTACTCAATGCAGCTGAGAACCACTTATTGCAAAAGTGGGATCCACCATCACCAATGATAGCTCGAGGAGTACCAAATATGGCAAAGATGTAGCATTTCAAAAACTGAACCACACTTTTCCCTTCATTGTTCGAAAGTGCAACAACTTCCACCTATTTAGAAACATAATCTACAGCCACCAAGATATACTTATTACCAAACGAACTCACAAATGGACCCATGAAATCTATTCCCCAAACATCAAATAGTTCAACTTCTAAAATGGGAGTAAGGGGTAACTCATGTCTTTTGGACACTCCACCTTGCTTTTGACACTAAGTGCACTTCTTAACAAATTCATGTGCACCTTTGTAGAGGGGTGGCCAGTAGTAGCCACTTTGGATAACTTTAGTAGTTATACGCACACCACTATGATGACCCCCAACCGGTGAAGCATGACAAGCATGGAGAATTTCTTTGGCTTCTTCTTCCGGAACACACCTTCTAATGATATGGTCTGCACACTCTCTGAATAAATATGGTTCATCCCAAAAGTACTTTTTAACATCGAACATGAACCTCTTTTGTTGGTAGAATCTGACATTAATCCACACACTACGTAATTGGAAAAATCAGCATACCAATGAGGTTGTTTGAGAGTTACCACGAACATTTGTTCATTGGGAAAAAATCATTTATATCAATGTCAAGCTCATCATTCTCCTTGCCTTCTAATCTTGATAAGTGGCCAGCCACCTGATTTTCACAACCTCTCCTATCTTTGACCTCAAAGTCGAATTATTGCAATAGTAGCACCCACATTATCGATCTTAGCTTGGAATCCTTCTTTGCCATTAGGTAACGTAGTGCAGCATGATCAGTGTGAACAACCATTTTAGTACATAGCAAGTATGCTTGGAATTTCTCAAACGCATAGACTTCCGCAAGCAACTCTTGTTCAGTAAGGATATAGTTACATTGAGCACTCTTTAGAATCTTGCTCGCGTAGTAAATTGAGTGAAATAGTTTGTTGCATTTTTGCCCCAGCACCACACCCAATTTCGTTCCACTTGCATCACACATTAATTCGAAAGGATCTAACCAATCAAGACTAATGATGACTGGGGTGGATACAAATTTCTCCTTCAAACACCTGAAAGCCACCATACAAGCATCATCAAATTGGAATTTCACCTCTTTCTCTAAGAGTTTCCATAGAGGATGTGCAATCTTTGAGAAGTCTTTGATGAACCTCCGATAAAAACCGGCATGTCCCAAGAAACTACGAACCCCCTTTACCGAAATTGGTGGTGGTAATTTCTCAATCACTTCAATCTTCACTTTATCAACCTCCATCCCCTTTTGCGACACTTTGTGACCAAGTACTATACCTTATTTAACCATGAAATGACATTTTTCCCAATTGAGGACCAAGTTTGTCTCCACACATCTTTGGAGAACTTGTCCTAAGTGCTCTATACACGCCTCAAAGGTGTCACCCACAACCGAGAAGTCATCCATAAATAACTCCATTGAATCCTCCACCATGTCAGCAAAAAAAGATAGCATGCAACGTTGGAATGTTGTCGAAGCATTGCATAACCTGAATGGCATCCTTTTAAAGGCAAAAGTCCCATAAGGGCATGTGAAGGTGGTTTTCTCTTGGTCTTCTGGAGCAATGGAGTTTTGGCTGTAACCAGAATACCTATCCATAAAGCAATTCCAACCTCTCTCTGAGAGCCGATCAATCATTTGATCCACGAAAGGCATGGGAAAATGTTCTTTTTTAGTCCAAGAATTTAACTTTCGGTAGTCCATGCATACTCTCCATCCGGTCACCGGTCTCATAGATACAAGCTCCCCCTTTTCATTTGGAACCACTGTGATACCTCTCTTTTTTGGTACATATTGTACCGAGCTTACCCATTTGCTATATGCAATAGGGTAGATCACACCTGCATCTAACCACTTTATTATCTCCTTTTTCACTACCTCTTGCATCGGTGGGTTCAATCTCCATTGATGTTCAATGCTCGGTTTACACTCACTATCAAGCTAAATTTTGTGAGTGAAAATACCATGATGAATGCCTACTATGTCAGCGATCATCCAACCTATAGCGTTGATATGCCTTCTCAACACCTGAAGGAGCAATTTTATCTGCCATTCAAGCAAGTCAGCTGCAATAATTACCGATAAGGTGTTATTTTCCCCCAAGAAGGCATATCGGAGATGGGAGGGAAGTACTTTCAACTCTAAATTTGGTGGTTCTTCTTTTGCTGGCTTTGCGGGAGGACTCTCTCGATTCTTTAAATCGATGTCCAACTTCAATGGAGTCTTTGAATACCCCTCCCCACAACCTGAAAGAGCAGCTACAACCTCTTCATAACCTTGAATTTTGAATTCGTCATAGTTAGCAAGCATAGCTTCAAGTGGTTCACTCATACACAACAAATGGCTCACACTGGCCACCGCCTCATCAATAGCATCAACAGTGGAGACCACGTGAATATCACTTGGGTGTTTCATTGACTTACAAACATTGAAGGTCACTTCATCTTCATTCACCCGAAACTTCAATTCTCCGCTTTCAACATCCACCAATTCTCTCCCAGTTGCTAAGAATGGCCTTCCCAAAATGATGAGAATTTCAGCATTTATTTCACAATCGAGAATGACAAAATCAGCTGGGAAAATGAATTAGTCAACCTTTCCCAAGATGTCATATAGTATCCCCACGGGATGTTTAATTGATCGGTCAGCCATTAAGAGTCTCATTGTTGTGGCTTTCGGTTCCCCCAACCCAAGTTGTTTATAGATCGCATATGGCATTAGGTTGATGCTTGCTCGCAAATCGCATAGGGCTTAAGCAAATTGGAGCATGCCGATAGTGCAAGGGATGGTAAATGCTCTTGGATCTTCTCTCTTTTTTATCAGCTCCTTAGTCATGATTGCACTACAACTATGAGAAACTTCAATTGTCTCAAAATCCAAGCTCTTTTTCTTTGTGACTAACTCCTTAATAAACTTGGCATAACCCGGCATTTCCAATAATGCTTCCACAAGGGGGAGATTAATTGATAATGTCTTGAACACCGATAAGAACTTCTTGAATTTCTCATCCTCATTCTTCTTCTTAGACGTTGGGGAAATGGGGGAGATAATTTGGGTAAAGGTTGCATAATTTTTGGGATTGGAATATGTTGCTCCATTTCTCTCTGTGGTTCTTTGGCAATGCTTTGATGAATATGTGACTCTTCTTCCTCCATGCCTTTATCTTCTTCATGCGTTTAAGCTTCTTCATTTCCCGTCACATTACCTATTGCTACCTTTCCACTACGAGTAACCACAGTCAGCCCTCTATCGTCATCTTCCATTGTCATCTTTGGTTTCAATTGTGCTGAAAGTAGACTCAACTGACCTTCAAGTATCTTGATGGCATCTGCATGAGAGTTCACTTTATTGTTCAAAGATGAAAAGTCATATTTCATCCCCTTCAACAATTCATCTGAACCTTCAACTTTATCAAGTATGCGTGACAACGAATCATTCACTCGGTGACTACTTGCACTTCCTTTTGATTTTGGGCTCTCACTCGAGTGAGTGTGGTACTCTTCATGGTCATCTTCCATTCACCAATAATTACTTTACTCAGCCGAATCTTGATAGTATCTTCTTTGCTCTTACCCTTTGTGATAGTTCCAGCCTTGATTCCCATCTCGCTGCAAGTAGCATGGGTGGAAATCCTCCTCGTATCTCTTGGAGTTCCAACCTTGATTCTCCCCCGGCTTTGAATAACCTGAGGAAGAACCCTCCTCAACTCTAAACACTCCACTTACCCGCTTTGGTTTTTCCAAATTCTTCATCATATGCTCTTGTAAATGCTTTATTTGGGTCAACATTTTCTTTATGTTTGCATCCCTTTCTCTTCCCTTATCAAGTTTTTCATGTGTCATTCTAAAACAAAAAGGATAGACTTGATCCTCATGAGTGTACCAAGCTTGATTTATTTTCGTCATGTCGTCAAGAAGAAAAGAAGCCACCTCAAATGATTGTAACACTATTCCCCCTCGTACCAATTGATCAGCATACCATTATTAACCGAATCAAGACTCCGATAAAAATATTGGAGTAGCAAATCGTTTGGTAGCCCATGAGTTGGGAATTTAAGTAAGAGTTTCTTAAACCTCACCCACGTTTCATAGATGATTTCTCCCTCCCATCTCTTGAAACCTTGCATATTGACTCTAAGTTTCATCATCCTTGATGGAGGAAAGAACCTTGTATTGAATGCTATAATCAACTCCTCCCATAATGTGATGGAATTGTTTGGTAACTCAGCTAACCACTTGCTTGCCTCCCCCGTTAAGGATAGTTGAAATAACCGGAGCCGAATTGACTCTTGTGACACATTCTTGAATGAAAACGGGCTGCACACCTTTATAAATTTTCTTATATGCTTGATTTCATGTATCAGGACACTTAATCCAATACTAAGTGCCAACGATCGTTAGTCAGTAATATAACCCAACTAAATGAGTTGGGGTCGAATCCCACAGGGAGTGATACGTGTTTGAGAATCAAGAGCAAAGTACGAATATGTTCAAGTCAATCATAGGAATAGATATTTACAAATAAAAATATAATTCAAATTAACGGGTGACACAAGTGTCAAAAAACGAGGGTTTGGTTTTAAATATCAGCTACAACAGCAAATAACACGAATTAACAAGTAATGAGACGGGTTCTTGGGATGTGATTGGATTATAGGCTAAGGTAGATAAATGGGTAATTGCAATTATTAGTAAATAGCTGTAAATTAGTGAATAAGCTAGACTTTAGTGGGGATAAACTTTCTCTCGAACGATTTACCACGAATCAAGTTGGTTTCTCTCGAACACCAACAAGCAGCAAATAAGAACAGCCTATGCTATAGTCCATTCACTCTCTCGAGCTGAATGTGTGGAAAAGGATTTAGGATTCACTCTCTCGAGCTGAAATCATGACAACCCAATACCCACAAACCATCAATTCAGTAATCTTGGTTTTAAAACATCTCTCTCGAGTAAGCCAAAAACACGAAGGTAGAGTTGTATTTGAAACTACAACCCTTTAAATTAAACCATAATTACTAATTAAAATCACTTCTAAACAGCATTTAAACTATCAATTAGCAATACCCATAAGCTAAATCATCCCATAATCACACCCCAAGAATTGGGGTTTTAGCTAGACATCATAAAAAGGTAGAAATCGTTACCAAATTGTGTTTCCATCAACTAGGTAAGATTAATTTCATCTTTACAAAGGTCCAAATTGAAGAATCTCAAAGACCCACTTCCAATTTCTAAAAAATAGAAAACTTCAATTCTTCAAAGCTACGGAAAACTTAGTCTCAGAACTCAGAAAATCTATATTATGAAAACGGATGCACTAGAAAGATTCATACTAATAATAATGTTTGAAAATGTATTTATAGTCGCCAAAAATATATTGCGAAGGACTATTCGGCGCAGTAAGTTAGGATCGCCGATCAACTCGATGATCCGCCCTTTGGTCAGTTCCATCGCCTTTTTTTCTTTGGCCTTCAGCATCCTCAAGTTCTGTAACTTTGGGCGATCCAACAATGCATCGCGGAACCGTTCGGCGACATGCCAACAGCTCCTTTCTCTCGCCGACTTGATTTTCTCCTTCAAGACTTGACACAATGGAACTTTAGGCGAGGTAATAGCCACTCGGCGACTTGCCCAATGGATTAGGCGATCAACAGGCCTTCTTTTCTTCGTTCTTTCAGCTGCCTTGTTCCTTTATGCCCATTAGTGTCCATGCTATGTTCCTCAATCCAAATACCTAGAAAACAAGGATTTTACATCAGTTATTGGCACAAAATAACCATTTGAGGACACTAAATCTATCCAAATAAAGCCCTAAATGAGTCCAAATCGTGGACTCATCAACACCCCCAACTTAAATTTTGTTTGTCCTCAAGTAAAACTCAATTTCAGCAGTTCAAAAAGGATGTCTCAAACAGTGCTACAAAAGACTCAATCATGAATGGACACAAAAAGACTCAACTTACTCATGCAAAGATCAATTGTGCACTCAAAGATTCTAGTTGTGACTCACCATTATCAAAGATTTTCAACCTCACAACACTTGCTTCAAATGCAAGTTCAGGCTCAACAAAGGTACTCAAATGCCCTCACACAAAGAATGATTCCATATTCACACACAATGGTTCAACAACTTATAGATCCAGAATCACAATCAACACTCACACTCAAAAAGATAAACACAATGCATGACTTCACCCATAGGTTCGCCCTTATTTTCCAACAAAAATTGTTTCAGCTCACTCAAGGCTTGTAACGGGGCTAAGTGCAAAGGTATGGTAATTTAGGCTCAATGGTTGTAATCCTCATGAAATGAAGTATGAAAAAAAATTTCTTCCCTTTTCTTCATCATTTTTCACTCATGTTCAAAAGTCACTCCATTATTCACTTTCCATGGACTGTTGGACACCCCATTTATTTTTGCATTTTCACACCTTTATTTCACAACATTTTCATTTATTTTTTTCATTTTTTCTCTTCTTTTTTTTTTGTACGGAAAGGGCTCCATGTTTTCTCAAAACCATGGGTCAAAAGGGACTTCTTTGCATTTCTTGATTTACCTTCTCTTTACACCACACCCCCAACTTAGGATTTTGGCCTAAGTTGGCTATTCAAACAAACCACAAATCATAAGGATTATGGGTAATGGATAAATAAAGGTCACAATTTCATCAAGTTTCTTCCAAGAAATGGCTAAGGCTCAAAGGGTGTTCAAGCAAAGGTCACACACTCACAAGGTTTGCCACAAAAGAGGTATAATGTCGAATTGTTTCACACTCTTCAAAGTTGCCTAAGATCATCTCAAGAGCTTACATCACTTAGTCAACGGGACCAACGGGGCAAATTCTAGGTGTCATCACACATGGTTCACGGTAAGCTCATCACACAAGGCATTGGCACCAACATCAAACAAGACTCCACACTTTCGCTACTGTGCAACGTTCATCACAAGAGACTCATTCGATAACCGGCTAGTCACAAGGAGATGAAAAAAGTTTACATATTGTCTATGCAACTTCATTTGGCCTCATTGTAGCCGCACATTCAATTTTGTTCGATTATGAGCACTATTCAAGTCATCAGTACTTATCAAGACCGATACTCAAATTTGCAAGAGAACAACCACCTTCAAACACAAACAAGAGGTGGCATAATATTTTTCAAAATGGTCCCAAAAAACTTTTATAATTAAAACAAAGAGCCACAATCTCAATCATCCACAAAAACAGTCACAATTTATAGCTCAAAACCCCAATATATAAATAGAACAATAGTCACAAAAGGTGGGCCTCACCCCACCACAAAATAAAAGTTATCTGTCCTCAAATGCAAGCAATAAAATATCTAAAAGTCAACAAAAATAAGACAAAGAGGGAGGTAAAATGAATCTTGTCTACACAATCGCTCCATCTTTCGAGGCATTAGTGCACGGTGTAGTGCACTGATCTTGGGGATCAGTTCCCAGAGTCACAACCACAGTATCACCAGCTCCACTCGGGCCAGCCTTGGATGTCTTTGTCAGCGATGTCTGGATCATCGACTGTACAATCATCTCCTCTAGATCTGGTAGGTCTCCATATATGCTCTCCTCCCTCACATCAATCTACTCCTCATAGGTCTCCGCCTCTGACTTATCAGTTACTATGTCATCCATCTGTACAACTCTGGTGGTAGTCAAAGGAATCTCAGATGTAGCAGGACCATTCTCTGTCTCAGCTGCCTCAAATAAGGTGGTGAAGTGTATAGATTTGAGATAGTCCACATCCTTCCTCAAATCTGCCACCTTGGATCTCAAAGCCATCACCTCAAAAGACTCCCCCTGTCTACTCTCACAAGTCGTGACTCTCGCAGTCAAATCATCAACAAAATCCCAGAGGGGAGTCAGAGCAGCTAAAATAGCAGCTTCTATCATCCATGGCACAACATGGTCCAATCTAGTATCCCACACATCAGCCGAATGAGCTAAGTGCCCCATCTTCAGGATCATAACCTGAGTAATCTTTGCGGGCTGGGAAGAGGTAGAAGCACCCGGAGACTGTGAAGAATAAGTAGGAGTAGAAGTACATGAAGGCCCGGAGTAGGCAAAGATGCCTCTGCAGGTATCAAATCAATGTCCACCTCCTGGGGTGTATCCACCGGAGCTGCTCTTCTCCTGTTGGCCTCCTCTCATGTATACTCGGCCTCAATACGCTGGATGTCAGTAGTGGAAGAAGGGGTAACCTTAATATCTCTCGTGTTATCCCAGGGCACTTTAGAACGTCGGCACAACTCTGTGATCAAGACTTGGAATGGCAAGGAGGTCTGACTCTGCTTGGCCCTCATGTCCATCTCTTGCTCTATGAGGAGTCCCAGGTTGATGCTCCTTCGGGATATGTTCGACCCAAGGCAGGCCGGGGTAGAATGGACTCGTTCTGGGAGGGCATGATGGTACTGCTAATGAAGCCAAACCAGAACCGAGCCGCAATACTCAGATCATTCTTCTCTATGGGGATCCCTACTTCAATCCACCTTGGGGTGGTATCGAAAATCAATGGATCAAGCCATCCCTTAAAGTCATCCAAGGACCGAGTAGTAGGCAAGCCCACATATGCTACTGTAGCTCCTAGACCCCTACCAAGTATGGTATTAATGTACTCGCTACTGCACCCGACTTCCTTACCCCGGACCATACCCCAGACCATAACCTACCTAAGAGGTCACTCATTGGCCTTCTTCTTGCTCTTAGGTACCAGATCACCATATGTTCAGTAAAATTCCTAGACCCATGTAGGAATGTACGGGCATCGGGCCTGGTGAAATGCTCAAATTGGTGGAAATGGAAGGTATCCCTCACCCTGAAGTATCTTCCCTTAAAGCCCTCTGTAGATAACAACTTCTCCTCGAGGATAGTCCGCAATCCATCAGTTTTTAGTCTTTTGAGAAGTCTGGGAGGAGGGATTAATGGTGGCACTAGAACTATAGGAGGTGCCGGAGCTGGCACTGAATCTGCAGGGATGGAAGCTGAAGGGACTCTAGCTGAGTCAGGGCGAGATCTAGCACGGATCTCAGCCCGCCGAAACTGTAAGGGCTGGTCATCCTCAGGCTCAGATAATGCAACCCGGGAGTCAGCAGACATTTTTTCCCTATCAGAGGTGTGCTCCGAAATTTCAGATACGGGCCTCTTGCCTTTGCCCTTGCCTCCCGTTGGAGGCTCTATTCTTCCCTTTTTAGGAGGATTTTCTCCCCCGTCATTTATCATAATACCCCGTGCACTTTTGCAGGGTAGCATGTCGATGTTTGTCCTTGCCAAATCTTCAAAACATCAGGAAAAGTATGAAGTCATACAAGCAAAAGTACAAAAGAAAAGATTGCAGAAAGACTCATCGAACCAGTCAGCGAGTCACCGAATCTCTTTGGCACAAAAATTCCTAGAAAAATGGCATGTCGTCAATAGGATGGGCCTTTTGGTGAATCGCCAATAGCATTCGGTGAGCAAGGATTAGCCCGCTGAAAGTTACAGTGCTTTTAGGGATTAGGGGCGCAGACACAAAGGGTGATGAAGAAGATCTTTCGGCGAACTCAGGCATGTCGCCGAAAGTTACAGAACCTTTTTTCAAGATTAAGCAAGAAATTAAAGGCGATAAGGGGTGATTCGGAGAACCACCGAGTGGTTCAGCAAGCTTGACCAAGCTCGCCAAACGACCCAACGTGCCTATTTTTAACCCAACTTCCCAAATTCAACCACGCAGCCCCCGAAAACAAAATCAAAATATGCACTCTTACAATTAAGCTAAGACCCATTACACCCATTCCCCCGGGATACTAAGACTTCTCCCGATTTGGTCAAATTTGGCCATTTGATGACTTTTTCCCTTAAGAATGACGTCAACCGCTCCATCATTGGGAAAATTACGTCATTTGGCACAAATGTGGGTTACTTAGACTTCACCCGACTAGACTCAACAACATGCAAGCACAACCTCATAATTTTAATGAATTTTAAAGCACAAAAAACTCAAGAATTGAACAATATAGGCATTCTAGGCACGATATTCAAATTAACAAAGGCACAAACATACACAACTACAATCAGAGAGGCCCAACACACATCACTAAGACAAGATCAATTGCAAATGAGTAAACAATACTAAAAATGAATTCGAGGTTCGGAAAACCAACCTTAGATGCCGAATAAATACTTTGAAATGCTAGGCAGTAAAGAAATCCAACTCCGAACACAAATATGACGACTAAAATATGATAGCAATGCAAAAATACAGAATACTATAGTGCGGTTGTGAGTTTGGTAAGTTCAAAAGTGAGGGAAAGTGAAAGAGTTTGAGAGTTTAAACCTTTGGCCTTTAAAAATCGTCCAGTTCTCGCCAATTCGGCGACATTAGTATTGCTCGCCGACCCACTCGGTGACACACTGAGTGGGTACTTACCTCGCCGAGTTTTACAGGACCTCCAGTTAATGTGGGGGTCCAAACGGTGGACTAGGTCATGATCGCCAACCCGGTTGGTGATTCGCCAAGTTGCTCCTGGCCTCGCCGAGTTTTACAGACTCCAATTTAAAAATGTCTTGAGTCCAACGACGGTCCATGTCGGGCTCGCCGACCTCTTTGGTGAGTCGCCGACTGGACTTTTACTCGCCAATCTTCTCTTTCCAAACACATTCTACACTTCAATCTGCAAAATCAACACACGATTATTTCTAAAACAAAAATAATGTGATAAACACTTGGGTTGCATCCTAAGAAGCGTCGTAGTTAACGTCGTGGCACGACATAAGTCCCTACTTAAGTTCCGTTAGTGGGGTTTGCCTCATTTTCATAAGGTAACCCCTCTTCTGGCTCTGGGTCGAGATAAGACAGCACTTGGTCTATTTGGGACTCTAGTAGCTGAATGAACATGGAATGAGAGGTTGCCATCTGATTTAGCATCAAGACATTATCTCTTATCTCTTCCAACACTCTGTCCTGTTCTTTCACTTTTTGTAGGATGAGTGAGAGGACCTCTTCAATTTTCCTACCCTCTTACTTATTCATCCTTCGACGCTCGTGAAGGGGGATTTACATGTCCTTCTTTTTGGACACTACCTCCAATTCCATGACTTTCTTGGCCAAGACATCCAGCTGAGTCAACAAAGTTGCCAATCCTTGGTGCTTCTCAGTCTCCTTGTTGGTCTTGGCCATGTGATCAAGGAGCTGGGTTGCTATTGCATATGGTAGTCGTGAGAGACCCCCCGGAGACATTTGGTCAGCCACTCCTCTGTTTTCCAGACCAAAACCTTTATAGAAGTAGTCCAATAGCATGTTATCTGAGATTCCATAAGCTGGGAACTGCAGCAATAGTAACTTACATCTCAGCCACAACTCATGGATTGACTCACTCTCTATTTTCCTGAAACTTAGGATTTTATCCCTAAGAATCATCATTCTCAAAGGAGAGAGGCCCATTTGGTCACCATTGCTACAAGACATTCTCCTTTATTCTGCTCTAAACAAGCAACACGAAAACCAAAACTAAAAGTAAGTAAATTCAACTATAACTAACAAGAACAAAATGCAAATTAACAAAAGAATCTTAACCAACACCACTCCTCGGCAGTGGCGCCATTTTTATTTCACGTATCAGGACACTTCATCCATTACGAAGTGCCAACGATCGTTAGTCAGTAATATAACCCAACTAAATGAGTTGGTGTCGAATCCCACAGGGAGTGGTACGTGTTTGAGAATCAAGAGCAAAGTACGAATATGTTCAAGTCAATCATAGGAATACATATTTACGAATAAAAACATAATTCAAATTAAGGGGTGACACAAGTGTCAAAAAAAGGGAGTTTTATTTTAACTATTAGCTACAACAACAACAAATAACACGAATTAACAAGTAATGAGACGGGTTCTTGGGATGATATTGGATTATAGGCTAAGGTAGACAAATGGGTAATTGCAATTGTTAGTAAATAGTTGTAAATCAGTGAATAAGCTACACTTTAGTGGGGATAAACTTTCTCTCAAACAATTTACCCCGAATCAAGTTGGTTTCTCTCTAACACCAACAAGCAAAAATCAAGAACAACCTACGCTTTAGTCCATTCGCTCTCTCGAGCTGAATGTGTGGAAAAGGATTTAGGATTCACTCTCTCAAGCTAAACCAATGACAACCCAATACCCACAGACCATAAATTCAGTAATCTTGGTTTTAAAACGTTTCTTTCGATGCCATCCCGATGACCTGCTTGGCTGCCATTCACCTCTTCTTCACTCATTGTTACCTCCATGTAGCCCAACCAACACTACACAATGCAGCCTAAGCCAACAAATTAACAAATCAAATCTCCAATCATAGAATTCTAAGTAACGCTACTCCCCGGCAACGAAGCCATTTTGATTAACGTTTCAAAGACACTTCATCCAATTCTAAGTGTCAATGATCGCTAGTCAATATAATAACAAAACTAAATGAGTTAGGGTCGATCCCACATAGAGTAGTTTTTCCTTCAGATTCAAGTATAGAAGTATAACAACAAACTCTTCAACTTAACACTTACTGCACATTTTTGGTTTAAACTTCAAATTTCATGTTATAATTATTAATCCAATTCAACACTTAACACGAAACGATCAAATAGTGAGGTAACAATTGGGGAATTGACCAACCAATTATTGAATTCAACTTAGTGGATGAACATTGATTCTCACAATGGGATAAACTGTCGTGAGTAGGTAGGACTATATGTAAAGCAATTTTCTCTCAAACAATTACCTTATCTTTGTCAAATTCTCTAGAACTTCAACACTAGACGGAAGATGCCCAGCCTTCGTCCTCATCAAACACACTCTCTCGAGCTAGATACAAAGGATAGATTCCATGTTTCACTCTCTCCAGCTGAAATCATGGAGACCCACAACTAAGGATGCTGAATTTGTGACTTTGGATCAGAACTTTTTTCTCGAGCAAGCATAAAACATTGAACTTGATGCACTAATCATGCAAAACGACCTCTAAACGCAACAACAAATTAGACCCACTTCAAATTAACACCATTATTTTCAAATCAATGACATCCACTTAGTAAAACTCAACAATTGGTCACATAGTCATAACCCCAAGAAGAGGGTTTTAGCCAATCATAGTAGAAAGAGGAAAATCAACATCCATCATGTCTTCCATAGTTGGGTAAAATTGAAAATTGAAAGTTAAAATCAACTAAGAATCTCCAAGAAAATCTTGCTAAAATCGCTAGAAAATTGCCTCTAGCAGTGGTCTTTCTCTCAATCTTTTTTTCCTCACATTTCAGAATGCTTTCTCTCTCTAGCAAATATCAATTTAACAAGTCTGAGGTGTGACTGTTTAAGACCAATCGGCGAGGTAAGTTGGGCTTCGCCGATAGTTTGGTGACTCGCCGATTATCCTTTCTCGCCCCTTTATTTTTTACTTCTTCTTGGACCAACTACTGTAATTTTAGGCGATCCAGATCGGGATCGCCGAATGATTCTGTGAGTCACCCCTTCTCCTTTTATCTCGCCCATCAGCACTTGTTTGAATCTCCATCAGCACTTTTGGCGACCTGGTAATCCCTCGCTGAATTGATCGGTGACACGCTGAATGGAACTGCTGCTCGCCGAAGTTACCCCCAGTTCAGCTCCAGCATTCTATAACTTTAAGCGGTAGAGTGGCAACTTGGAGATTTGCCGAGTCACATTGGCGATCACCAGCCCTTCATTTCTTCATTCCTTTAGCTCGCTTCGTTCCTTTTTGCACATTAGTGTCCATGCTTTGTTCCTAGATCCAAATACCTAGAAATTAAGGACTTTACATCAGTTATTGGCACAAAATAAGCATTTGATAATACTAAATCTATCCAAATAAAGCCCTAAATGAGTCCAAATCACGGACTCATCCCCTTCCCAAGAGAATATTATAAGATGTGTCCATGTCCATTACTTGGAACACAATCATAAAGTCCACCGGTCCAATTTTCATGGTTAACTTAATTTCACCAATAGTATCCTGCCTTAAGATGTCATAAACACATGCATTGTCGGGGCAAATTCTATCAGGGTTAATTTTAAAGCTTTGCAGCAGAAAGAGATGACATATTTCTACCCCTGATCCTCTATCTATCATGACCTTCTTTACATAGTTCCCTTGACATTTCAATGTAAGATGCAAAGCTCTGTTATTTCCAGCTCCTTTTATGGGCAATTCATCATCAATGAATGTGACGGTGTTTGACTCAAAGATGCGGATGGTCATTTTCTGTAACTGATTTATCTTGTATCATTTGATACATGTTCTTCATTCAGAATCTTATTCCACACATTATGATGTTCCCCTAAGTGTAAGAGTAGAGACAATAGTGAAATTTGTGCAGGGGTTTTCTTCAATTGTTCCACCACAGAGTAATCTGGAACCTTAATATTTTTTAGAAAATCTTCTGCTTCTTCCACAATAACTCTTTTCTTCAGTGGTAGATGGATATCTTGGGCCATCTTCCCTTTCCTTAACTCTTCTAGAGAATAACATCTTTTGGAGCGTGTCATCCCTCTTGCTTCATCAACTTCTTCAACAATCTCCTTTCCTTGGTAAAACACGACATTCTTATTTTAGTTCCAAGGGAAATGATTTGGATCAGTTACATGGAGCTTCTGGACGAGCTTAACCAAGATTGGTTCTTTCAACTTTGCCTGGCAACTTTGGTCTTGTTGTGTTAATGAGAAGCCTTTTGTTAAGTACAACATTGGCATACCCAATCGAACTTCAAGCCTCTTCGAAACTCCAGGGACAAAAAACTTTGGTATCAAGAGTGACACTTTCCACACTCAAAGATGTGATTGGTTCTAAACTCTTTAAAGACTCATCTTCCTCTCCAATCTTCCTAAGCAACTTTCCTATTTTTCCAAGGATATTAAACTCTTGATCATCATAGTTCATACCCACTAAATGAACATTATTTTGAGCCGAAAGTGGGTTATTAGTTACATTGGGAGTGTTTTTATCATCTCTCACAACGACCACTCTATGATCGATTAGCTTGTCTATAGCCCCCTTAAAGGTCCAACAAATATCAGTGTTGTGTTCTGGGGCCCCTGAATGATACTCTCATCTTTCATTAGCTTGGAAACCTGGAGCATTTGGATTCACACTATGTGTTGGGATAGCTCAATCACTATTATCTTTTTTAACTTTCGAAACAAAATGGAGTATAACTCTCCAAATGGAGTAAATTTCCTTTTCTATCCCTTCTCTTGAGCATAATTTTGGGTAAGAGGAGGGTTTTAAGGGACCTTATAGGGTAGTCATTGTGAGTGAAGGGTCCCTTGAGTTGGGGACCAAAAATGTGGGTGATTGGGAGGATGCACATATGGCTGAGCATTAAAGACTGTGTATGGAGATGAAGATACTGAATATTGAGGGACATAAGGGTAGTAATGTTGAGGATAACTAGATTTTCCCTGAATTGGTGGGTAAGGACAATCATACTTCCTTTGAGCACCCCTGTCCCTGACTCTAGCAAAGAAACTTCCTATTTCCTTTTATGATTTCCAAAACTGCCTGAACCACCTTGAATGGACTGTGTGGTAGCTTTGATTGCTTCCTAGCTCACAATCCATCCTGATTTGAGACCGCCTTTGACCATTTCTTCAATCTTGATTGTTGTGTGAAATGGTCTTCCCATTGCGGCTTTCAGGTGGTGGAAGTAGTCAGTATTTTGAGCCTCTATAAAGATGTCAATCAACTCTTGTTCATCTAATGGTGGTTTGACCCAGGCTGCTTGCTCTTTCCATTTTATAGCATATTCTCTAAAGCTTTCATTTGGCTTCTTTCTCATATTAGAGTGTGTATTGTGATCTGACATAATGTCGACATTGTATTGAAATTTCCTAACAAAATATTGAGCTATATCATCCCAGATGTGCCAGTGGAAGATCTCTTGGTCTATGAACCATTATGAGGAAACACCAATTAGACTTTCACCAAAGTAAGCCATGAGTAGTTCCTCTTTACCCCATGCACCCCTTAGTTGATTGTAGTATCTCTTGAGGTGAGCTATGGGATCACCATGCCCATCATACTTATCAAACTTAGGGGTTTTGAACAGGTGGAAGGTGGACATTTGGGAACATACACAAGTGTTTGAACGCAACACTCTTGTGTCCTCCTAGCCCTTACATACTTTTCATGTGTTGCTCGATGCTTTTCATTTTTCTTATCATTTCCTCTTGATCTGACCTTTGGGTGGGCCTTTCAACATCGATAGAGGAACAAAAATTGATAGAGTTAGGTCCCTCGAATGTTATCTCAGATGTATATAACTGTTCTGGTTGGGCACTGAATTATCCCTCTTGAGTTGCTTTTTGCATCACTGTTGGCTGTGGAAGAGTATAAACCAATGCAATTGTCGTGATAGTGGGATTATTCCTGGATGGCGTGCCTTGAGGGCATGTTGTTGGTGGTTCGAACCAATAATTTTTTAAGGGACCATACCTTGGAAGGAAGAAAGGATAAGATATCGGGACTTGAGAAGATGAGGATCAGATACTTGTGATCTCAGGAAAGCCAGGAATGGACGTTGGTGGTTCTTGGCCATTGGCTCAGGCTTGACACAACTGTGCCATAGCATTTCTCAGTGTCCTATTTTCTTTGACAGTGGATGACTCTCTTGTCGTTAGATCAACTGGAATATCCACCTGATTCAGCGCAGTTTCGGTATTGGTTGTTATTGACGCTCTTACCTTAGACCTTGTAAAGTAAGGGTGTTCTGTCAATTTACCACAAACCAACCACTGAAAGCTTACTAAATTAAAGAGAAATGAACAAACTTATTAGGGGTTAGACAATTTACACATCAATCACACATTTGTTAAGCACTTAACAACATGCGTTCAAAATTCCGTTGTCTCATCCCAACTTTGCTTTGTTCATTGTCTTCCCTTTTTTCTTTTTCTTTTTTCATAAAATAGTTTTGATCAAACACTTTGGAGGTTTCCTACCTATCATGTCACCACATGAATTAGATCATTACGTAGTTCAGAAATTTAGATTGTTTATAGAATTAAATTAGAAAAGCAGAACAAACGCTTTCATTCATTTTTAATATCTTGTAAAAGATTTTAAACAAAACGATTCAACCAATGGTTTAAACAAAATTATGATCAACATGATCTTTTTAAACAAAAGGTTAAACTAAAAATTTTAAGTCTTAAATAAAACAAGATACAACTAAAAAAAATTGTTGGACTCTTCTTCAATCTTCTTTATCATCCTGCGTGTTTGTTGTCCCCCAAGGTCTCATATAGATTCAACAATACCTTTGGCAGATGAGGAACAATGTCACGTGCTTGCTCAGCCACTTCTGTGTCATTCACACAATGATGATTTTTCATAACATAGAAGGTTTGTTCCGCCAACGAATGAACTTGACGTCTAGCCCTTCCCATATTCTTATGGCAGTTATTCAACCACACCTAACGGTCACTAAGATTGTTCCTTAAAAGGGCCTCTCGCTTCTCTAACTCTTCAACCCAATTACAAAGTTTTCCTCTTTCGATGATCATTTGTCTTCCCTGCACTTCGATAGCAGCGTAATGACTAATTTTCTTTTTTTCTCTTCTAACTGTGTTTTAACTTGATCATGTAAATGCATCCAACGTGACTTTTCTTTCTCAAATTTCTCCTTCTGCTACTTAAGCTCTCCTTTTCGGTGGTGCACAACATCTTCAGATGATACTAAGTCCCTTTTTGATTGGGAAATCTCAAAGCTCTGCTCATTTTTTATCTATCGAGCCAAATGAGTTCTACTATCCAACTTCTCCCCTAATCGATTGAATTTCTCTTCAGTATGCTTCAATTCCCTCTCCATATCTTGTAGCTCCAAATGGTGATTCCTCCCTATTTGGACTTGAACTTCTTGTCGGGCTATGATGGCTTTGGCCTTCTCCAACTCTTTTTCCAACTGTCGTATGGTTTGCTAGTCTTTCCTTTTCCTGCTGGATCCTTTGAGAGTGTCACCAAATGTTACTGGATCACCAAACCACGATAGGTACCTAGGTACCATTTTTCCTTTATCCTTCTCCACAACTATTTCTTTTTACTCACAAAATATACTCCCGAACCAGATATTCAGAATATCCTTTCTATCAAAGGCAAAACCTGGTGGGGTGTCAAATCAAAATCTACTCATAAACAGAGTATTTAAGTAGTATCTAGACATGTTCGCTATCATATTTACTAATGACATCTTGATTTATTCGAGGAATGAGGAGGACCATGCTAGTTATCTCAGAATAGTCCTCCAAACCCTCAAGGACCGAGAGTTATATGCCAAGTTTTCTAAATGTGAGTTCTGGCTTGAGTTTTGGCTTGAGTTCGTGACATTATTAGGCCATATTATGTCAAGTGAAAGAATTCGAGTTGACACTCAAAAGGTTAAAGCAGTACAGTATTAGCCTAGACCCATGTCTCCAACTGATATAAGGAGATTCTTGGGATTGGCTACTTACTACATAAGGTTTTTTGAGGGGTTTTCATCTATTTCGTCACCGTTGACTAAGTGAACTTAGAAAATAGGTAAGTTTCAATTGTTTGAAGCTTGCGAGAAAAGCTTTTAGGAATTGAAAACTCGATTAACCACTGCTCTAATTTTGACACTACCAGAGGGTACATAGGGATTTGTTGTTTATCGTGATGCGTCCTGAGTTGGACTTGGTTGTGTATTGATGCAGAATGGTAAGGTTATAGCCTATGCCTCCAAACAGCTTATGATTCACGAAAAGAAATATCTGACTTATGATCAGTTTGCAGCAGTAGTTTTTTATCTCAAGATAAAGCGTCACTATCTCTATGGCGTTCAGGTGGATGTGTTCACCAATCACAAGAGTCTCCATTATGTTTTAAGTTAGAAAGAGTTAAATATTCGATAAAGGAGGTGGCTAGAACTACTTAAAGATTATGATATGAGTATTCTATTGTAACATCCCATATTCAAAAAAGGTAATGACCCAAAAATTCAGAACTTGCAGGTGCCATCCACGAGGACCACACACAGTCCGTAGGTGGAACCACGGACCGTAGGTGGGGTCCATGTATTGGCCACTCAGGGAATTATCCAGGACACACGCGACGACTCGACCTACAGACCATAGGTCGATCGACAGTCCGTGGTCCAGGGGTTCATCGATGACCAAGAGTCTCGGTACTTGGTGACGAAGGGACATGATGGACCTTAGGTCCATCCACGGTCCATCGATGGGGTCTCGTGGGTCACTACTATCAATTATTTCCAGGGCTAGTTGGGTCTTTTCCTAATTAATTAATATATAAGACTTTTTACCCCCGAATTCACCCCATTAAATTCATTCTTCCAAATTTCCCACAATAAATCAAATCTCCTCCTAAATATTCTCTCTCTAAAACTTGAAAAAGAAGAAGAAGAAGATTCAAACTAAGGTTTTAAGCTAAGGGTCTAATTTCTCCATTGAAGGCTAGAATTTTGATTCAAGGTATGGTAGCTTTCATCCATGAATCTCTTCCATTCATGGAGTCCCCAAATTCCTCTATTTAATATGGTAGAATTCCCCAATTAGCTAGGATTTTCTTAAATCACCATGGGTTCGTTTGATTATTGATATTAATGATTGAATTATGTTTTAATATGCATGAATAAATGACTTACAATGCTTTTATGATGTTTCCCCATGAACCCATGTAAACCCCCATGTTTTTCCCAATTGTGATCATATGATGTGGGTTGTTGACTATGAAAGAAGAGTTTTATGATCTAAAGCATGAACTGATAGAATCACATGAATTTATGATATCATCCCTATCTAAACCTTTATTTCTATATATGTGGATTGAGAGTAATCTTTGAAACTTGAAAGGTCAAAGTATGAGTTTATGCATGATCTTATGACACATATGTAAATGTTTTAAGGGTGCTTTGTGAGTGAAGTGTCAATGATGTTGTTGTTGTTGTTTTGTTGAAATGATATTCTCATAAACAAATACTAGCATGATGTGAAAGGTTTTCTCACACAATATGGATTCTTAGGTTGAAAGGCTTTCTCACCTAATTGAATAAATGAATAAGAGCTATTCTAATGAACTAGCTTGGATTGGCATTTCGACATGCATTTCCATGGATGATGAGAATAAGTACAAAATTATATTCCGTGGGAATTATGCTTAGAACCGAGTTGATATTGACATTGGCATGGAAGCTCTCCCGTTAGTAGAGGTTGGGTTTCTAAAAGAAATCTCATGAGATGGAAGCTCTCCCGTTAGTAGAGGTCGGGTTTCTAGTAACAATCTCCTTATCCCATAAACTATATTCCTTCATAGGATGATTAGCTAGTAGATCCAGATAAGCTAGAAGTTTAGTGTTCTACCTTAGGCAAGTAGAATAACCCTTTTCGGTGTGGGAGACACCGGGGGATCATATTATATCTCACATGGTCTCTATGTCGGTTAAGGCTAATTTTCCCACAACAAGACTAAAAATTAACTAAGGTTACTCAAGAGTAACTCATATGTGTTCAAAGTTTTAAAAGATGATTTAGCTTGCGTTGACCATGATGTTATGACTTATGCTTTCTAACCCTCTTATATCATGTTTTACTTGGTCAATTGCATGTCATGAAATGAAATGTCCTTCTTAGCATGTTTTAAACGTTTTATTCAGAGCTATCATACTTAGTGCTTTTTTGTACTAACGCATACTCTTGCCTATATTTTCCCCAAATGTAGGGTCCGACAGACAGGGTTCCATTTTAGTGGCTAGAGCTTGGACATTGATTCTTCCCGAGCTGGGTGAGTCCTCATGGTTCAAGGACGGGTTTCATTATTCTAGTTTCTCTATTATATTTCCTTTTCGGACATGATGTATGGGCTAGGCCCACTTTTATTCGATTGTAATAGATGGTTATGATGAGACATGAGTTTAGACTTCCGCTTTTCTATAAAACTGTGTTGGACTTAAAAATGTTATTTTACTCTTTATTGTTCTATTTCTTATGTTATAAAAGCTAAGTGGCTTGTATGGATTCCTTCGGGGTTCTATACGCCATGTTACATCTAGGGGGTACCTCTGGATTGTGACAAACTTGGTAATGAAAGCACAAGGTTTAGAATGGCCCTAGGATGTCTCATAAACCAGGTATAGGAGAGTTCTTTTCATAAGTGTGAAGCGCGCCATATTTATGAATAAGAGGCTACAAGATGATTACAAAACTCCACTTCTTTCATTACTCTAAAGTCGTGCCATAGAGTTTAACTCTATAAAGTCTCTCTCCTAATCCTTATCCCATGTTGTACAGGATATGTCTACTCGAAGAGCTTATACTAAAAGGAATGTGAGAGAGATAGTGGAACAAGAAACTCCTCCCAAAGCTCCTCCATAAGCTCCGGTCGATCCTTTGGCTGAACAAATTATAAATGTAGAGTTTAGATTGGATTTTCAAGTGTTGGATCAAGCCATGATGGTTGAAGCCATTAGAGAGGTTATAATTCTCTTGAACCCAAATGTTGGTACGGCGGCTTCAAGAGTGAGGGACTTTATGAGGATGAACCCTCCGAAATTTCATGGCTCCAAAGTTGAGGAAGATCATCAAGATTTTATCGATGAGGTCTATAAGGTACTTGTTATCATGGGAGTTACTCTGGGAGAAAAGGCGGAATTGGCTGCTTATCAATTGAAAGGTGTTGCTCAAGTGTGGTATAATCAATGGAAAGAAGAAAGACCGGTAGGAGCGGCTCCCATAGAGTGGGAAATGTTTAAATTGACTTTTATTGATAGGTTCTTTCCCCTTGAGATGAGGGAAGAAAAGGTTCTTGAGTTCATTAGCCTTCGTCAAGGAAGTATGAGTGTGAGGGAGTGTTCTCTAAAGTTCACTCAATTGTCCAAATATGTTCCAACAATGGTTGCCGATTCTAGGGCAAGGATGAGTAAGTTTGTGTTGGGTGTGTTTGAAATGGTGGTTAAAGAGTGTCGTATCGACATGCTCATTGGTGACATGGACATCTCTCGTCTCATGGTACATGGGCAACAAATTTAAGAAGTAAAACTCAAGGAAAAGTCTAGGGAGGTAAAAAGGGCTAAGACCAGTGATGGTAATTTCTCTCATGCTGGATCTGATAGACATGGTCGTCCTAAGTTTCGACAAGGGTTTTCTGTTCAAGGTTCCTCCAACGCTCCTCCTAAGTTTAACAAGGATAGGGTGTCTAACCCTAAACCTTAAGGAGAATATGGAGGTGGTTCTTCGTTGGCTAGGTCTACATGTGCTAAATGTGGGAAGAAGCATGATGGTAAGTGCCTAGCCGGCACGGACGGTTGCTTTGGTTGTGGGAAGAGTGGTCACAAAATGAGGGATTACCCGATGCTTGCGGCTAAAGGGAGAGAGAGAAAGCAAGCTACTCCTAGTGGTTCAGGTTCCAATGCTCCCAAGCAAAACCGTTTCTATGCACTTCAAACTCGAGGAGATGAAGAGGGTTCTCCGGATGTGGTTACCGGTATGTTTAAATTTTTTCAACTTAATGTGTATGCTTTACTTGATCCCAGTGCTACTTTTTCTTTTGTGACAACTTATGTGGCTATGAGGTTTGCCATGCTTCCCGAAGTGTTATTAGATCCTTTTTCTATCTCTACTCATGTTGGTGATTTTATTGTGGCTAGGAGGGTCTATAGAAAGTGTCTTATTTCCTTATCCCATAGAGTCACTCTTGTAGACTTGGTAAAACTTGGCATGTTATACTTTGATGTCATTCTGCGGATGGATTGGTTGCATGCTTGCTATACTTCCATAGATTGTAGGACTCGAGTGGTCAGATTTCAATTCCCAAATGAGCCTATCCTAGAGTGGAAGGGGGAAAATTCTATACCTAAGAATCGGTTTGTCTCTTGTCTCAAAGATAGGAAGATGATTTTGAAGGGTTGCATTTATCATCTAGTTAAGGTGAGGGATGTAGATTCTGAAACCCCTACTTTTGAGTCATTCCCCGTCGTAAATGAGTTTTTGAAAGAATTTCCAGATAACTTACCTGGTATTCCTCCCGAAAGGGAAATAGACTTTGGTATTGACATTCTCCCAGATTCGTAACCTATCTATATTCCTTCTTATAGAAGGGCTCCGGTGGAACTTTAGGAGTTAAAAGATCAACTAAAGGATTTGTTGGGTAAGGGTTTTATCCGACCGAGTATCTCTCTGTGGGGTGCTCTAGTGTTGTTTGTTAGGAAGAAAGATGGTTCACTCTGTATGTTTATTGATTATCGACAACTGAACAAAGTGACCATTAAGAACAAATATCCTCTCCCAAGAATAGCCAATTTTTTTGATCAACTTCAAGGGGCCAGTTATTTCTCTAAGATCAATCTACGCTTGGGTTACCACCAATTGAGGGTGAAGGATAATGACATCCTAAAGACGGCTTTTCAAACTCGGTATGGTCATTATGAGTTTTTGGTAATGTTGTTTAGGTTGGCTAATGCTCCAGCGGTGTTTATGGATTTGATGAATAGGGTGTTTAGACAATACCTTGATATGTTCATAATTGTGTTTATCGATGATATTTTATTTTATTCGAGGAGTGAGAATGAGCATATTTATCATTTGAGGATTGTGTTGCAAGTTCTTAAGGACCAAAAACTTTTTGCAAAGTTTAGCAAATATGAATTTTGGCTAAGGTTCGTAGCTTTTCTTTGTCATATTGTGTCAAGCAAGGGAATTGAGATAGATCCTATTAAGACGGATGTGGTCAAGAGTTGACCTAGAACTCTAACTCCTTCCGATATTAGAAGTTTCTTGGGTTTAACCGGTTACTATAGAAGGTTTGTTGAGGGGTTTTCCTCCTTTGCTTCTCCTTTGACGGCTTTAACTCAAAAGAAGGCGAAATTCACATGGTTAGAAGCTTGTGAGAAAAGTTTCCAAGAGTTGAATGATAGACTTACTTTCGCTCCTATGTTGACCTTACCGGAAGGTACATATGGTTTTGGGGTATATTGCGATGCCTCTAGAGTTCGGTTGGGATGTGTGCTTATGAAAAATGGTAAAGTTATTGTCTATGCTTCTAGGCAACTTAAGATCCATGAGAAGAATTATCCTACCCATGACCTTGAATTGGCGGCGGTTGTTTTTGCCTTAAAGATTTGGAGGCATTATTTGTTTGGGGTTCATGTTGATGTTTTCACCGATCATAAGAGTTTACAATATGTGTTTAGTCAAAAGGACATGATTTTTTTCCAAAGAATGTGGCTATAATTATTGAAGGATTATGACATGAGTGTCCTTTATCACCTCGGTAAAGCAAATGTGGTAGCGGATGCTCTTAGTCAACTATCAATTGGTAGTGTTGTTCATGTTTAATATGAAAAGAAAGAGTTAGTTCGGGATGTTCATAGGTTGTCTCTACTAGGTGTTCAACTAGTGGATTCCACCAAGGGTGGTGTTTTGGTCATAATGGGTCTGAATCATCTTTTGTGATGAATGTGAAGGCTAAGCAAAGTCTTGATCCAATTTTGGTAGAATTGAAAGAGGCGGTACTCAAAAAGTCTGTTGAGGCTTTCTCCTAAGAGGGAGATGGGGTACTTAGATATCAAGGTCGATTATGTGTTCCGAATGTTAATGACTTGAGGGAACAGATCTTGGAAGAAGCTCGTAGTTCTCGGTATTCTATTCACCCGAGAGCCACCAAGATATATTGTGATTTGTGGGAGATCTATTGGTGGAATGGGATAAATAAGGATATTACGGGATTTGTGGCTAAGTGTCCTAATTTTCAAGAAGTGAAGGTTGAACATCAGAAACTAGGAGGTTTATCCCAAGACATTGGTATTCCTACTTGGAAATGGGAAGATGTGAATATGGACTTTATAGTAGGGTTGCCACGTACTTGGCGACAACATGACTCGATTTGGGTAATAGTGGATCGGATGACTAAATCTGCTCATTTCATTCCCGTCAAGGTTTCCTATTCGGCAGAAGATTATGCTAAGTTGTATTTGAGAGAGATGGTAAGGTTGCATGGAGTGCCCTAGTCCATAATTTCTTATTGAGGTACCCAATTCACTTCCCAGATTTGGAAGTCATTCAGAAGGGTCTTGGTACAAAAGTTAAGCTTAGCATTGATACGTCCAAACTTACACCTCAATTAAGAGATATAAACGGTTGAAGTCAATTTATAGAACTCAACGTGAGTTGAAGTCGATCCCACAGAGAATTTCCTTACATAAATGATTTCACTATTGCGTTTTACTCAAATGTTGTTATTATTTCCTAAAGAAACAATTACGAAAAGTAAAATGGGTTTAGTTGTGATGTTCGAATAACTAAGATTTGTAATCGAGATCCAAATTAACAATTAACAGAGTTTTCAGTTCACAAGTTGTTTCGTTGATTAAAAGAAACCAGGATTGTGTTCACCATAACGCTACACCTAATGTCCCTCTGTAGTTAAGTTCAGGCAATTTATCTCTAGAAAATGCAGACGAGTTAGATATATCTGACACTTCTCAGTCTAATCAGATAATGTTCACTCAAGTCCTCTCGGTCCCAGAGTGTTACTAGTTTTACTCTCATTTACAATGGTGTTAAAGTTCTTTTCTCTCGAACTCAAACTTTGACTCAATTTCTTCTAGTTAACTTAGCTTTTTCCTATCTATTATTTTTCTCTCGAACAAAAAATAGATACAGGCGCATTCCAATGTGTGCACTCATCAGAATAAATGAATAATGAAAGCTAAATTATAATTTGCAAACATAAATCGCCTATCACTCATTTTATGGAATTACATTTTGGTTTTACGTCATAGAACCCACAATTCCAGTTGTGGTATTTAGCCACTAATTATTTCACGTAAATATTCAGAAATATCAAACGAAAACATGTTTAGAAAGTGCTTACGAGAATAAGCAAATCAATAAGCCACTTCAATAATTCAAGAACCAGAAATCCAAACTTCGAACTTAATTCAATGTTCAAATCGAAAATTAGAAACTGAGAATAAAGGATACTTGTTCGTCATTCCAAGTAAGATAAGATAAAACATAAAAAAAAGCTAATTAATTCAAATTAGTGTTTTAAAAAAGAGTCTTACTCGAAGTGGGACTAAATTGTTGTGCCATTCACTCCTATTTCTACGACCCGTCAAGGGCTTCACGGTCTGTGTAGCCCTCCATGGTATTCCCTTGGAACTTCCCTAAATTGAGTTGTGAAAGCTTGAACACCGGAACATGCATCACGGACAACATGAAGGATCGTCAAAGAGACCACGGTCCATCTGGGTGCCCTGGTCTTTACTTGGAATTTCCCAAGTTTGGGTCTTCAATGCCATTACACTAGAAAGGGTACTAAGGAAAATACCATGGACCGTCATATGGATCACGGTCCGTTTTGGGTGTCAGTGGTCTTCACTTGGCCACTTTTCATATTTCACTCTTTTACTATTGAATACTTGTTCAACTTCACGACCACTGGTCGTTGTGATGACCACGGTCCATGAGGTTGGCTTGGTCTTTACTTGGCTTGGAGGAGTTGAGATTAGGTTGGACCTTCATACAGGAAATGCTTCACGACCTTCACCACGGTTCATGACAAGGACCATGACCCGTCTAGGTGCTCGTGATCTTCACTTGATCACCATCATCTTCTACTTCTTTTTCCAATTTTCCACACAAGCAAGAATCGGTTTACACATTCAAAAAACACATCAAAGCATAAAAAATACACTCAATTCTAGTATTAATCCTTAGTTTTCAAGCATCAAATGTGCCAAGATTTCGCGGCACATCAAGCACGGCTTTTCATCCCTAAACCAATGGGCAAACAGAGTCAGACTTTGGAAGACATGTTGATGGCTTGTGTGATTGATTTTAAGGGTAATTGGGATGAACATTTGCCGTTAATTGAGTTTTCTTATAATAATAGTTATCACTCAAATATCGATATGGCTCCATTTGAAGCTCTCTATGTTAAGAAGTGTAGATCTCCTATAGGATGGTTTGAGGTGGGTTTTCTCTCATAGGTCTGGAATTGGTACATGAGGCCATAGAGAGTATTCGTCTTATTAGAGAGAGGTTGAGAACGACCCAAAGTCGGCAAAAGTCTTATTCGATGTTAGAAGAAGGGATCTTGAATTTGAGGTTCATGATTGGGTTTATTTGAAAATTTCACCCATGATGGGTGTAATGAGGTTTGGGAAGAAGGGGAAACTTAGTCCCTATTTTGTAGGCTCATACCAAATTTTGAGACGTGTTGGTAAGGTTGCATATGAGCTTGATTTGCCAAATGAGTTGGCATCGGTGCATCCAATTTTCCATGTCTCTATGTTGAAGAAATGTGTTGGGGAACCAATATCCATATTTTCCTTAGAGGATTTGGAGGTTAAAGAGAACCTTCCTTATGAAGAGGTTCCGATTGAGATTTTATACCGAAAAGTCAAAAAGTTGAGAAATCAGGAAGTTGCTTCCGTGAAGGTGTTATGGAGGAATGATCTAGTTGAGGGTGCTACTTAGGAGGCCAAGGCCGATATGATGTCCTGATATCCTCATTTATTTCCTTGTACTCCTACTCTACCTTTGAGGTAATGAGTTTCTCTTGGTTTGTTTTATGTTTTGGGAGTCATGTGTGATTTATATGTTTCCATGATTTCCTTATGATTTTGCATGTTCATGAAATAGCTTAAGTTTTGAAAGAAATGACTTATATGATTTATTTTCCTCATGTTGTTGTGCATTGAGTATGAGTTGCCTATAGACTTCATGAGATGATTGTTGAACATGCATTATATATACTTTTGAGAATGAATTGCATAAAGGCTCCATGAGATAGTGTTGAACATGAGTTTAGCTTGGAGAAGGTAGTTCCTCCTTGAATATGAGAAATCTGAAATTTTCATGCATTTTGGGTTGTTAGATATAGTTCCTACTTCCTTATGGTGCATTGAGCATATTTAGCTTGGATTTGATGTTTCCTCCTTGATTATATTCCTTTTAATGAGTTGCATGCATGATGTGCTGCTAGTCTTGATTCTTTTTTGTTTAAGATTTGTCTAGAATCTCATTATAGGATGAACGGTCCCAAGGGGGAGATATAGTAACGCCATGTATCCGATAAAGGGTAATGAACCAAAAATTCCAAACTTGTAGGTGCCATCCACGAGGAACACAGACGGTCCGTAGGTGGAACCACGGACCGTAGGTGGGGTCCATAGGTGGAACCACGGACCGTAGGTGGGGTCCGTGGATTGGCCACTCAGGGAATTGTCCAGGCCACGAACGACGACTCGACCTACGGACCGTAGGTCGATCGATGGTCCGTGCTCCAGGGGTTCATCGATGGCCAAAATTATGTGTACTTAGTGATGGAGGGACAAAACGAACAGTAGGTCCATCCACGGTCCGTCGATGGGAGTCTCGTGGGTCACTGCTGTTAGTTATTTTTAAGGGTAGTTGGGTCTTTTCCTAATTAATTAATCCTTAAACTATGTCATTTTGCCTACATTTAGAACCCCTATATAAGACTTTTTACCCCCAAATTCACCCATTTAATTCATTCTTCCAAATTCTCCAAAAGAAATCAAATCTCCTCCCAAATATTCTCTCTCTATAACTTGAAGAAGAACAAGATTCAACCTAGGGTTTCAAGCTAAGGGTCCAATTTCTCCATTTAAGGCTAGCATTTTTATTCAACATATGGTAGCTTTCATCCATGAATCTCTTCCATTCATGGAGTCCCCAAATTCCTCTATTTCAAATGGTAGAATTCCCCAATTAACTAGCGTTTTCTTCAATCACCATGGGTTCTTTTGATTATTGATCTTAATGATTGAATTATGTTTTAATATGCATAAAATGATGATTTACAGTGCTTTTATGATGTTTCCCCATGAACTCATGTAAACCCCCATGTTTTTCCAAATTGTGATCATATGAAGTGGGTTGTTGATTATGAAAAAGGAGTTTTATGATCTAAAGCATGAAGTGATAGAATCACATGAATTTATGATATAATCCCTATTTATACCTTGATTTCTAGATTTGTAGATTCAAAGTAAGCTTTGAACTTTGAAAGGGCAAAGTATGATTTTATGCATAATGATGTTGTTATTGTTGTATTGTTGAAAGGATATTCTCATAAACACATACTAGCATGATGTGAAAGGTTTTCTCACATAATATGGATTCTTAGGTTGAATGGATTTCTCACCTAACTGAATCAATGAATAAGTGTTATCCTAATGACTAGCTTGGATTGGCAAAATGACAGGCCTTTCCATGGATGATGAGAATAAGTAAGAAAATACTATTCCGTGGGAATTACGCTTAGCACCGAGTGGATATTGACATTGAGATGGAATCTCTCCCGTTAGTAGAGGTCGGGTTTCTAGAAGAAGTCATATGAGATGGAAGCTCTCCCATTAGTAGAGGTCGGGTTTCTAGTAACAATATCCTTATCTCATAAAATATGTGAGGATGATTAGCTAGTGGATCCACTTAAGCTAGAAGTTCATGGTTCTACCTTAGGCAAGTAGAACAACCCTTTTTGGTGTGGGAGACACCGGAAGATCATGTTATAGCTCACATGGTCTCTCTGCCGGTTAAGGATAATTTTCCCACAACAAGACTAAAAGTGAACTAAGGTTACTCGAGAGTATCTCATATGTGCTCAAAGTTTTAAAAGATGATTTAGCTTAAATTGACCATTATGTTATGACTTATGCTTTCTAACCCTCTTATATCATGTTTTACTTGGTCAATTGCATGTCATGAAATGAAATGTCCTTCTTAGCATGTTTTAAACATTTTTATTCATAGCTATCATACTTAGTGCATTTCTGTACTAATGCATACTCTTGCCTACATTTTTCCCAAATGTAGGGTCCGATAGACAAGGTTCCCATTTTAGTGGCTAGAGCTTGGACTTTGATTCTTACCTGAGCTTGGTGAGTCCTCATGGTCTGAGGACGGGTTTCATTATCGTAGTTTCTCTATTGTATTTCCTTTTTGGACATGATGTATGGGCTAAGCCCACTTTCATTTGAATGTAATAGATGGATATGATGAGACATGAATTTAGACTTCTGCTTTTCTATAAAACCGTGTTGGACTTAAAATGTTGTTTTACTCTTTATTGTCCTATTTCTTATGTTATGAAAGCTAAGTGGCTTGTATGGAGTCCTTTGGGGTTTTATACGTCATATTACATCTAAGGGGTACCCATGGGTCGTGACATCTATACCATCTATGTAAGGCTAATGTTGTTGTTGATGCCTTGAGCAGGTTGTCTATGGGGAGAACTGTTCATGTCAAGAAAAGAGAGAAATAGTTGGCTAAGGAAGTGCACAGACTTACACGTTTGGGAGTCTGTTTGTTAGTTTCCAGTAACGGTGGAGTAGTCGTGATAAATGGGGACGAATCCTTATTAGTGTCAGTGGTGAAGGAGAAATAGGACAGGGATCCTATTTTACTTTAGTTGAAGGCAAATGTGCATAAGACGAAAGTGATGGTCTTTGCACAAGGGGGATGTGGTATGATGAGGTATCAAGGTAAGTTGTGTGTTCTATGTGTGGATGAAATCCCAGAGAGAATCATGGAAGAAGCCCATATTTCTCGATAATCGATTCATCCAGGTGTCACCAAGATGTACCATGACTTGAGAGAAGTCTATTGGTGGAGTGGCATGAAAATGTGCATTGTCGAGTTTGCTGCTAAGTGCCCACATTGTCAGCAAGTCAAGGCTGAGCATCAAATGCCATGTGGTGTAGCTCAATATATACTCCTTCCGGAATGGAAGTGGGAGATGATTAATATAAATTTTATTACATGTTTACCGCGATCTCGCAGACATTATGATTCCATTTTGGTTAATGTAGATCGGATGACCAAATCAGCCCACTTCTTACCGATAAAGACTACCAATATAACATAAGGGTATGCAGCTCTGTACATTCGGGAGTTAGTTCGACTGCATAGAGTTCCCTTGTCCATCATTTCAGATAGAGGTTTTTAGTTTACTACACACTTTTGGAAGTCATTTCAGAAAGGTATGGGTTCAAAGTAAACTTAGTACCACTTTTCATCCTCGGACCGATGGTCAAGCAGAGCGCACAATTTAGACCGTAGAGGACATGTTCAGAGCTTGTGTTTTCGATTTCAAAGGTAGTTGGGATGACCACTTGCCTCTTATTGAGTTTGAATATAATAATAGTTACCATTCCATCATTCAGATGGCTCCATATGAGGCTCTATATGGGCGATGGTGTAGATTTCCTATAGGTTGGTTTGAGGTCGGGGAGGCTGAGTTTATAGGACAAGATTTGGTTCATCAAGCCATGGTGAAGGTGCAGACAATTTAGGAGAGGTTGAAAACACCGCGGAGTCATTAGAAATCCTATATTGATGTTAGAAGAAGAGATTTGAAGTTTGAGGTTGATGATAAGGTATATCTGAAAGTTTCACCCATGAAGGGAGTTATAAGGTTTGGTAAGAAAGTAAACCTCAGTATACGATACATTGGTCCTTACAGGATATCCAAGAGGGTTGGTAATGTAGCTTATACGTTGGAGCCACCATCCGAGTTAGCAAGAGTCAATCTAGTGTTTAATATTTCTATGCTAAAGAAGTGTTTGATTGATCCTGCACTTATTGTGCCTACTGAGAGTATTAAAGTAAAGGACAGTATGTCCTATGAGGAGATTCCAGTTGAGATCCTTGATCTTTATGTTCGCAAGTTAAGAAACAAAGAGGTTGCATCAATCAAAGTCTTATGGAGGAACTAATTTGTTGAAGAAGCTACTTGGGAGGTCGAGGAGGATATGAAGAAGAGACACCCTCACCTATTTTCCTTTGAATCAATTCTAGACCAAGGTGCTAACTCTTTGTAAGGTACTCTTTAAGTTAACATGGTGAAGTTTATGCTATTTGCATGCTTGTTGCTTCGTGTTGGGTTGTTAGATACTTTCCCACCCTTTCATGCAAGTTTGAATCCCATTCGAGGATGAATGGTCCCAAGGGGGAGATACTATAACACCTCAGACTTCGAGAAATGGCTAAAAAGGGAAAATGGGCAAGTCCACAAACCAAAATGGACCTTGGACCCTTCACGAGACCTTAGACAACCAGTTTAGGAGACCACAGCCCATCTTGGGCATCGTGAAGGATTACCCAACGCATCGAAGATGAAGGTCACTTAGACAAGCCACTAAACGGCTTGTGGTGACTTGTACGTTCCGTTTAGTGGTCCATACAAGTCACCCATCAGATTTCAAATTTTGGGTCAACTTGAAACAATCATATCTTACAATACAAAATGAATTAGGTGGCTCAGGACCCATCAAATTAAAGGTCTTCGAGTCCTCTTCCCAACACCACCAAGTTTGCCTAATTTCGAGCCCGGAATAAAAAGTTATACCCATTTTAGTAAATCCCTATCGGGTAGGACAACTTGACGACCCACTAGACAGACGTGATGCATTAAATGGCCCGTGAAGCGTTAAACGGCCCGTGAGACTGGCCGTTTTGGGCACCCTTTTCAGTTTTAAAAGTTAGGGTCGTTTTGGTATTTCCCCTTATGCATTTGGTACTTAAACTACACCGTTTTAACCCTATTATAAGCCTAAACTACATTGTTTCACACCAAATTAAGGGCATATAAAGTGTTAATCAATTCCTTAACGTTCATTAACACTTCAAGACATTAGAGCAAGATTCCAAGAGAAGAAAAGCTAGTGTTCAAGCATTCTTCAAGTTTCTTCGATTTCACTAAAGATCTTTGTTCTTCTAGGTATGTGATTGAACATATAAATTTACACCACTTCCAATTCTAGGTGTAAAGATGATCGTTATCTAGTATAAAACCCAACAAAGAGTTAGGGTCAAACCCACAGAGAGCGGTACAATGTTCGAATTCAATTAGGAATGTAACGACCCGGAAAATGATAGAGTGAAACTAGAGCCTCACATGTGAGTTTGGAGTCGAGAACTTAATGAAATGATTATATTTGAATTTGACCCAAAAAGTTCTTAAAAATGTGCTTCGGAAGTTACCAGAAACTTGTTTAGCT